>CALNHX010009269.1:28752-51628 GCA_940337035.1 Agriotes lineatus | reverse complement strand
GAGGTATAGGAAGAGAAAAGAAAATAATAATAAAAGCGAAAGGAAATTGATAATTTAAGACATTACAACGTGTGGGAAAATTTGCAAAATTGTTTAACCCATTTAACATTATTTCAGAGGATACGTAGGCACTGTTGAATGTATTCTAAAATCTTTGTTTGTGTGTGGGTAATTTTGTCCGTAAGTTTTGATTTGTATCCGATCAACAATAAATAAGGCAAAATGACGGATAAGCGGTCAAGACGGCAAAGGAAAAATGAAGAAGAAAAAGAAGAAGGGCCCCAAGCGAAAGAAGTTATTGAAATATCAGAACCACCAACAGAAGAGCAACTGCAAGGGGATCAGGCTGAAGAACAATAGCCCCAAGCTTTAAAAGAAAGAGCAGAGATCAACCAAGTATTGAAAATCATTCTACAAATACGTAATGAGAACGCACAGAGTACGCAAAAATTAAAAAGATGTCAGAAGCAAACCGAATTGAAGCAGTAGAACGGGAAAAAAGGCTACTAGACGCAAACCGAATTGAAGAAGAAGAAGAACGGGATCAAAGGCTACAGGAGGCAATAAGAAAAGAGGCGGAAGAAAGAGAAATTAGGGTCCAAAGCCAGGGATTTCTACTGCGACGCATCAGGCAGGAGTGCAGGAGACCGACCAACAGGAAAAACACCGGAGGAAACCGTTCCAGGGGAAGATACCAGCTGGAGCCCCTTTTCGAACATTGCGAAGAACACACCAAATTTGAAGGTACTGTTTTAACCTAAAAGTATCAGTGTTAGGATCAGGAAATGTATGTGCATACGAGACCAGACCTTGCTTATCAAGATTCAAGCATATCCTACCATCCAGCGAAGGCGCAAATCAAATTACAAGCGTTTACCCAAATTTGAGGTTAGGCGATGGTAAAACAATTGCGAGATTTAGTCGGCGTCCCTTCTGACGTCATGTAACAAATTAAAGCCTGAAACAAATGATAATAATAACCGACAAAGAGCTACAATTTGAAGAAATACCTCTTCCAATGTTCACAATTTTGATTATTTTAAAGTCAACAACGCTGACTGCACGATACGAACCATTTTGTAGGTTTTGACATACTGCATACAATAACTACTGTGTATTGGAACTAATTCAGGTGTACAGTGGCGCACTAGATCAAGTAAAAATTACAATCTATGAGGAATTCGCCCCTGTGAATAGAGTTAATTGTTCTACTGAGCTAGCGTTTTGATAATAAATTGCAGATAAATAAAATACTTAAAGGGCATATTACCATTTATTTTGGATCAAGAAAATAAAAATACAAGACAGCATATATTAATCAGTCTAAATTAATTTTATAAACAACCCCTAAAGCGAATTAATAATTATTTTTTAGAGCATATCTATAGCAGTATATGTATTACTTCTATATTGCTAGCTTCTCTAAGTGGAGAGGTCGTCCCCACATTTCGTTCCCGGGATATTTCGTTTCCCCACATCTCGTAACCGGAAACTTCGTTCCCGACCGAGCTCAATTTGTCCCCTAGATTACAGGGTGTTAAAAAACGAGTGCAGTGATCAGAATACAGATAAAAAATTTAAAATATTTTAATTATTTTTTTTATTATAATAAACAAGAATAAAATAAATTGTATTTATTAAAAATTACGGTTTAATCTAGGTATATTCCTGATATTTTGTATAGAGCCATAATTTCTCATTCTGGACAACTTTTCTTAATAAAAATTTTTCCGTATAATAAACAAAAAGGGTAGTTTACCTGAAAAGAAAATAGTTTTTCTTAACTGTCAAAGCCGACTTGTTTTTGAAAAACTGAATATTTTCTTAAAATTCTCTACAAATCAAGCAGAAATTATAATTCCTATATCATTTCTATGTAAAATTAAAAATAAAATGTAATTCCTTCTTGTAAACTCAAGCCGGGGTCATACTGTATATAGTTCTTATAAGTTTATTATAATAAATAAATTAATTAAAATATCTTTAATTTTTCTAACTGCATTCCGATCGCTGCACTCGTTTTTTAACCCCCTGTAATCTAGGAGACAAATTGAGCTCGCTCGGGAACGAAGTTTTCGGGTATGAGATGTGGGGAGACGAAATATCCCGAGAACGAAATGTGGGGAACGAACTTTCCGCAAACCGTTCCCAGACCCTACTAGCAATATAGAAGTAATACATTATATGATATTAGATTAAGAATTCTGAGAAATAGATTAGTACTTTCTACCTTTCTAAATTTTATTTTCAATATATACTATTTATTAATTGTCCAACGACTTATTAAACACTAAGAAACCTATTAACAATCCATCAAACGTAACAGTATCCTATATCACTACTTATATGTATATGGGGTTAGAAATCCACAATTCACGAACATTGATACAGGAATAATGGAAAAAATTGACTAAAGCTCTATTAATTTGATATGACCTATTTCAGACATGTAAATCATTATTTTAAAATTAAAATGTCATTCTTCGGACTAGAATGAAGGAATAACGAAGTAATTCTGATCAGTTATTTCACATTTATGTTATTTTAGACATAAAACGGCATTCAAAATGCAATAAGATCACACACATCGCAAATTATTAATGTTTTACAAATTCCGGATTTTCTAATGGAGCGCCCTTTATATTTTTGTATTTTTGAGAATCCCTGTTAATATTTTTTATGTCTTATTCCATACATTACATTTAACCGGTTTTCGAGTTAGAACATAAAAATAATTTAAGTCCATCAATATGCTTAATTAAGAAATAAAAAATAAACTTCACTAAAAGATTAATGTAAACACTCGAATTCTCAGAATGCAACGTAAAACCAGGTTGAGAAAATTCAAAATGTGACGTTTTGGCAATTATCTGAAATAGATTGAAATTGAATGGCAGTTGCTGAATGACCAGGTAAAATAATGCAGCTCTGCATCAAGACAACATCACGATATCCAATAGTTAGCAATAGTTACGTGAGAAAACTTTGAACAACGTGCATACCGGGTGACAATGAGACCAGGGTCATACTTATATCTTCCTTATTTATGAATCTATTTGGATAAAATTTTATATGAAGGTACTAGGCATAATATCTGATTGAACGATAGATATAGTCAAAATGGTCGCCTTCCGGTTTCACAGTAAATGACACCAAGTTTTATTTTTTTAATAGAAAACCCTATATATTTTATGTTTTTCGGAATCGACTAGTCAAATTACGTACAATAGTTTTGCCAAATTTTCATTTTGTAAACAAAATAATATTTTTCTAATTTTATTTTTTACTAGAGACTGCTGTGATTTGAAAAAATAAGTTCTAATTGACTTTAGCAACTTACGATACTAGCTATTGTATTAATAAGGTCAATAACAAACAAACCCTTAATAAAAGAATAAACTCTGTTAAATATGTTTTATAAGAAACATTTACTTTTTTTAATGGTACCTACTAAGGGCCATCTTGCCATTAGATAAAAAATTTAATTATCAATATAACGATATGCATCATGCACTACTTTATCTTTATCTAAAACTAGCTGACCCGGCAAACGTTGTTCTGCCCAAAAATAATTTTTCTCTGAAACCCAGTTTCACCACTATAAAGTTTTAATTTTATGTCATGTCCACCGTCTTGGACTTTAAATGCCATTTTCGTAATCAACGTCCCACAAAACCTCAATAACGATTTTTAGGCTTACTTACACCATTCCACCTCCTAAGGGGTTGATTTTCGGAAAATCACGATATACATGTTTGCTTATTTGTTTTTACAAGTACTCTTACGAAGTTTCAAGTCGAAATGTCTATTTAATATTATTTTTTCATACAAAATTGCAACCCCCATTTTCGCCTTTTAGCGGCTGAATTTCTAAATATCCTTCCTTATTCTTTGTATACATCATAGCTGTGACCTACCCGGCGTTGCCCGGGCATAATATTACGTGAACCTATGCGTGTATGTTTTGAAACATGACACTTTTCCATTGTTCCATTCCGGTTAATCCATCCTGAAAAAAAAAATTTTTCCTAATTTTCCGAGTTTTCCACTCCGATTTTCCCATTTTCCTATTCGATAAAACCATTCAGAAACGAAAACATACGAAATTCCATACAAAAATACCATACAAAATCATTTTTTTAGTTTTCCGAATTTTCCGACTTTTCCGGTGGATTTTCCCATAATTTCCTTTTATGCAAACCTTGTCCTGACAATTACGAACACAACAACAAAAAATAAGCCAAATCGGTCGAGCCGTTCTCCAGTAATGATGTAACATACATGCGGAAATTAATTTTTATTTACGAGTATATACAGTGTGTCTGCTTAAGTTCGCATCATCTGGAAAACTTTTTTATTATTAATTTTACGAAAAAATTTATTCTTTATAAAAAGTTCTGCATGGTCCAATACTTAAAATGCAATCATCAGATATCAATTTTTTTAAGCCATATACGAGGAATGTCAAAAAATATGAATTCTGCTCAAGAGAAAAGTACCTTTATTTGTGACAATATCGAAAATTTTTATTAAGAAAAGTAGATTAGAATCAAAAACTATCTTCAAATATCCAATTACACCTATCTATGATAAAAATCAGGTTTTGTTATCTTTAACATTTTTTTTAAGTTGTTTCATATGGAAAATCATCAAAATAATGCAACGTAGAGGTTACGAGACGTAAAGGTTATCAAAGTTTTAACGAATAAAGAGATAACTAAAAAAAAATTCCGATATTGTCAAAAATCAAGTTCTCCATTATATGAATCAACTTAAAAGAAATGTGAAAAATAACAAAACCTGATTTTCATCGTAGATAGATGTAATTGGAGATTTGAACGTAGTTGTCGATTCCAATTAACTTTTTTTAATAACAATTTTCGATATTGTCACAAATAAAGATACTTTACTCTTGATCAGAATTCATATTTTTTGACATTCCTCGTATACGGCTTAAAAAACTTGTTTTGGACCATGCAGAACTTTTTATAAACAATAACTTTTTTTCGTAAAATTAATAATAAAAAAGTTTTCCATATGGTGCGAACTTAAGCAGACACACTGTAGATTGAAATTTTTTGAATTAAATAATTGTTTAAACATTTTTGTGTAATATCTAAGCAAATTTGAGAACACTGTATATGTAACGCTAGTCGTAGATTTCGAAAAACATGTATAGGGCAATCCATTTATATAATCAAGGCTAGCGTTATTCCTGCTAAAACAAGAAGCCTGCCACTTGTATTACATTGGCGTCACACTCCGAAAATATGTCTAGTATTCTTTTATCAAATTTCATCCAAATTCATTTATAAGTAACGAAGATAGAGGCATGGCCCTGGTCTCATTTTCACCCGGTATATCTCGCAATGCGAAAATACTAATATATGGCTGCGATACGTATACGATATTCTTATAACATGGACGAGAGACTGGACGATAACCAAATTCGATCTAAGTTTACGATGGGAATAAAATCAGAAAAAAAAACTTCCATTTTTAGTTGTCTAGTCGAAAAAAAATGGCTATCCAGTAAAAACAAGGATATATCAAAATCCAATTCATACGAAAAGGTACAATTTACACCATAATTCTACTTAACCACTACAATAGCGTGAAACGAAGAGCCGTGAGGTGTCTATACAGCCGAAACACGACAATAGACTTGAACGAAGAAAAATTTGAAGGAAAAATTGAAGTTATTGCGGAAGTACTACAAGCTAATGGTAATGGCTATCCAAAAAGTGCTCTTAACATAACATTAGAAGATTTATAACAAAAAAAGACGGTGAAAAGGTGAAAAATAAACCTACGAAAACTCTCCGACAAACTAAGAAGAATCAAAAGCAAATTTAGGGACGTTGATACTCGTACATACTAAACCTAAGAACGAAAACGAGTGTTCGACAAAGTGTAACTACAGCATTCAGTGCGAATGCAGAGTACTGTTTTTTTTTGTCATTGTTAGTTGCTTATTCTTGATTAATAAAACGCAGGACAGCAGAATACGTTGACACAACTCGCTTGCTGCCTCGTGTGTGCGAGGACGTGGCAGGCGTCAAGAATGGCGGTTTAGTTCAATCTAACCCAATTAGCTCAGTGGTAGGAGTGTTGATAAAGAGTAATCAAGGCGGAGCTTCTTTTAAAGTATAGCGATTGGTTAAGTCTTTTTTTCTAAGTCTAAATTCACTAGTTGCACTATATTAATATCATATACAAAAAGAGGTTAAGTATTATAACAAGATAGGTGGAAGATAGATAGAGTCCCTCGGTGGTCGAGACGGAAGCCGCCGTGATCCGGCGTGACCCGACTGTTTTCACGTCACGCGCCCATCCATAAGGCAGAGTCGATCAGCGGTAAAGGAGGCGGCAGACCAGAGCTTCGGAGACCTGGCGGTGTGTCCAGACGAAGTTTTATCGTGGTGCAGAGCCTTTTCCAGACGCGGTGGACCTAGTGAGAGTTTTCGACGAGGGTTGTGGTTAGCTGTATGCGTAGAGCAGCGGAATCGACCAGCGGTGAAGAGGCGGCAGGCCAGAGCTTCGCGAACCTGGCGGTGTGTCCAGGCGAAGTCTTGTCGAGAAGCGAGGCTCCTTGGAGACGTGGTGACCCTGGTGAGCTTCTTGGAGCAGTGCTGATGACAGCTGGTGAGGGACACACTTAGGCCTTACGCGGACGGTGCGAGCCTGAAGCTTGAGGTGTCAAAATCGACCATCTGTGAAGGAGGTGGAGGGCCAGAGCTTTGGGGTCCTGGTATTGTGTCTAGGTAAAGTCTTTTCGCGGTGCGGAGCTCCTCACGTTCTTGACGGGCCTGGTGAGAGTAGTGAAGTAGTGCTGATGACAGCTGGTAAGTGACACACTTAGGCCGCACGCCGAGAGTGCAACTCAAAATCGACCATCGGTGAAGGAAGCGGAGAGCCAGAGCTTCGGGGACCTGGTACTGTGTCTAGGTAAAGTCTTTTCGCGGTGCGGAGCTCCTTCCAGACGCGGTAAAGCTGACGCGCTTGTGGGAGCAGTTCTGAGGACGTATGTCGGTTCGGACGAACGATAGTGGTTCCATCTTTGTCGTGAAGTTGGCTGAAAGTGCTGTCCAACCAGGTCGCACTAAATGGTGCAGTTTCTTGGACTCAGATAGCTGGAGGTGATGAACAAAAATTCGGCCGCACTTAGGAAATGCGAGCTCGGAATTCTGTCTTACGTTTTCATGGAGTGGAAAGCAAACCTCGGCAGAGCAAGAAGCTCGACCGCTGGTAATTTTCCTTAGGCCGAACTAATTTCGTTCGAGCCCCGGTGCTTCAATGTATTCGGGCAGGCCAAGGCCGAACTGGTCGTTCAAGTCCTAGCAACCTGAAGGTGGATGATTCCATGCGAAGCCGAACTATTTCGTCTGAATTTCGAGACCTGAATATTTAAATGTAAAATGGTTTTTCCTTGTAAAGGGTTTCGGTTCTTTGTTTCCTACTTTCGTTGCTTTTATTAGATATAGCGGGAGAGTCTTGACCATTTCTTCGCTGCCAACATTTCTTTGCGTCAAGATTTTTCATCTATGGTGCTGAAACCGCGTTTTGGGGTGCATCGTGAAGCTCGCTTTATTTGGTGTCTTTTTATACCAAACTTGGCCAGGTTTCCGTAATCCTGGCGGTTTTTTGTATTTCCACAAGCGTGTTTGATCACGCATTCGGAGATTGGTGTTATTCTCGCCTCGGTTTTTGGTTAGGCGTTTACGCTTTCCTTATTTACCTGCTATCAGAGAGCTTGGTATCTTTCGTGTTAAGCCTATCGGTAGCTTAATTCGTTCTTTTCTTCGGGTGTCAAACAACACTGCGCTTTTGTAGGTTTTACAACCCGTCAGGCTCGCTGTCAGGTACACTTTCACCTTTATTGCCGGTTTAAATTTTATAAGCTGCAGTGCCTATTTTAGTGCTGATAATGCTGTTTTCGTTGAAAACCCGAGGCGGGCGTTTTGTATTTATTAGTCGATTAGTAAAATCAGGCGCGGTCGACGACGTCTAACTAACAGTTGAGATTTTTTTTAACGGGCCAATAGTTTGCGATCTGCGATCTCTGATGTCAGCCTTATATCAACGTCTAGGATGAAGACCATACATCACATGTAATGAGATAATAGATCGATAATAACAATTCATAAAACATGCTCCAACAAAAATAAAGATATTGGGTATACACAATGTGGTAGAATACTCGGTTAACAGTGATCAGGTTCAAACCTCAGAGAAAAAAATACAGGTGACAAAAAACGTAGAAAATGAAACACTCTTCTCAGAACTATCCAAGTTATTCATCATTCCTCTGAGGACTGCAGCAGAGTAGAAATTTCTGAAATGAAAAGTAATGAAGATCAGAGGCACTTGTTATTTAAGGTACAAACAAGTGTACCAAAGCAAATTCCTCGATTTCAAGATATAAACTATATCAGGCATATTGTGCACAACCAAGTAATCCACTAATTAGTTTTGCTTGTACTACAGTATTTCGAACTGTACGAGTTGCTTGTTATGTACTTTAACACAATCATATTGTTTTCAACTGAGATTTTTTTTATTTGACAAGACCATTCTGGAAACACCTTTAACAGTAGGTAATCCACACACAATCCTTCTTCAAAAATATTTCATGGACAATTTTGGTGCGTGCACAATTAAAAATTAAAAAAGAACAGTTATTCTCTGCTATCAAGTTTTTTGTGTATAAATTAGTTTGAAATGCGATATAGAGCAGTACATAATATTGTTACGTTTTACGTTTTCGGACTATTAAAAATTATACGCCGGTTCTGTTTTAAGCATTTATTTACAACGATTTATCTTAATCTATTTACACAACACAAGAACTATTAAGGCGGAACACACATTATTTATAAACTAACACTACTATTACGGATATACTTTATTTATTTACACGCGAATCCAACATTAATGATTTATATGGCTATATTTATTTGTTTTACACGCGTTATTTATCTCGCTAGATTTATGTACACACGAGTTTATTTATATGGCAGCTTTTTCCAAGCTGGAGTCGGCACTCGGACTTCCACTTCGATTGTCCTCTTATTTCCTTTTCGCGTATTTATATATGCGCCGGGTGTGTCATTCCGGAAACGTCAAGACCCCTCTCGGTCCTTTCCGCAACGCTGACGTGTTCGCGCGCCTCTGTCACCAAGGTCGTTTCTCGTGGGTGTGACTCATCCGTCCGCACGTGAACCGGCTCAAAGTCGTGACACTGCCCCCGCCGTAGGTCGTTCTGGAAAGATCGAGACGCTGAGTCATATGTTTGCAATGGCCTGATCCCAAGATCGGTACACTGCCCCCGTCTTAGGTCGTTCTGTCCCAGAACGAGTTGCGTCGGGTGCCTGTCCTCTCGCTCTTCTGGTGGTTCGATGGCGGTATTTGCAGGCGGTGCCCTTTTTGCACATGGACTGGCTGAACAAGCAGCAGTCCACCGTGGGCTCAATGCTTCGTAACGGCTATAACAGCAGACCTCGATTTGGACCCCGGTTGTCTCTTCTACTGCCGATCGGTAGGCCATCCGGAACAGGTGAATGCACTGGTCCCAGTCACGCGGATGCTTGGAAACCACCTTGGACAGATGCTTCCCCATGGTTCGGTTCATCCTTTCCACCATGCCGTCCGATTGAGAATGAAGGGCAGTGGTCCGGGTCTGGTGTATGCCTAGTAGTCTGCAGACGTTCTGGAACAGTCCGGACACGAAATTCCGGCCCTGGTCGGAGTGTAACTCCAGGGTTACTCTTAAACGACTGAAGCACTCCTTCACCAGAACATCAGCGACAGTACCGGCCCCTTGATTCGGAAGGGTGTACTTTTCGGGCCACTTGGTGAAGTAGCCCATGCACGCCAGGATGTATTTATTTTCCGGTTCGGTTTCGGGACAAGGGGATGTCAATGGCTATCCCCTCGAACGGACCACCGACGTACTGCCACATCGGAGCTCTACGGCTACCAACCGGTCCGTTTCCTGTAGCGCAGGCTTCGCACCTCCGGCACCACTCTCGGACGTCATCTTTGCAGCTCGCCCAGTAGAACCTTTCTCGGACCTTCTGCAACGCATTCTTCAATCCAAAGTGCCCCCAGATGAGCCATCACGAAGGTGGCACAGAACCTCGGCCACTCTACTCCTTGGAACCATCGATTGTGATCTCGTTGCCCTACCGTCCTCATCTTCCAAGATTCCGGTCAGGACGTTGTTGTCCAGTTGCAAGGAGTCCCATTGCGCCAAATCGGTCTTCACCGTTGGGTTGGTGGCAGAGACCTCCTGTCAGGTAGGTCGACGGCCATCTCGCTTCCAGGCTATAACTGTGCCTAAGTCGGGGTCGTTCTCCTGGCTGTTCTGCAACTCGTCTAGCTCCCACGAGTCGTCGACTACAGTGGTACGATTGATGGGTACCGCACGACTCTCCAGCTTCGAACAGTGACCGCAGTCCGCAAGGCAAAGCCCCCTGGATAACGCATCGGCGTTGCGGTGGGCGGCGCCAGGTCGATGATTTATTTCAAAGTCGTACTCTTGTAGGCGCTCGATCCACCTAGCCACTTGTCCTTCAGGGTACTTGAACTTCAGTAGCCATCCTAGAGCAGCATGGTCGGTCCTCAACAAGATTCTTCTGCCAAACTCCAATGATTTATGTTTTACTACGTTGGTACGGCCGCTGGGATGATCTCCGCACTCGAAGATGTCTTGGTACCGGGCCACCAGATCTTCGATCTTCCTCCAATCTTATTGTCTCATGCTCCTTCCCAGGATCGTGTTTCTCCTGACGGTTGCCGGTTCCCTGTTGACGTTCATCATTATTACTGGGACTTTAAGCCCAGTCTTTACCAACGTCTTCCCAACGAGGATACCATGAGTGGCCTCCTTGTCATAATCGGGTTCAATCCTGTGCACTACGTTGCCCCGGAGATCGCCATCCAGGTATACATCCACGACCCTCTCGGTTCGTCCCGGCAGAGTAACATCTTCCGCCAATACCACTCGTACTGCGATCTCTTCTCTTGGGTGAAGGGAAAGCTCCTCCCCACCCACAGGCAACACGCCTGTCCCAGGTCTAAAGTGAACCCACACTCATTCCTAACATCCATTCCCAGGATGAACTCGTCCCCAACGTCAGCAATCAAGGTCCGATGATTCAGGGTTTGATTCTCAATGTCAAATCAATTCCCCATGTGTGGTTACTGCGCCTCCCGTGGCAGTGAGAAGGCGGGTCCTAGTGGGCAGCAGCTGACCCTCGTCCCGTATTACGTCCAACAGCAGAGACCGAACTCTTCCATTCTCTTCTTCAGGTTCCCCACATAGTCCTCCCCGGCCGTTCCTTCGCCAGGCTTTCAGCTCTCCCTTAAGTACTTCTTTAAGAACCTCTTGCGCGGCTTTCAGCTCTTCCTTAAGTACTTCCTGCGCCTTTTCTGCCTGCTTTTGGCCGGCTTTCAATTCTTCTAGGGCCTTTTCTGCCTGCCTTTGGCCGGCTTCCTTAAGATTGTCTTATGCTTTCTCTTGCGCGGCTTTCAATTCTTCTTGCGCTTTTTCTGCTTTCTCTTGCGCCTTTTCTGCCTTCTCTTGGCCAACTTGCTTCAGCTGGAAAAGTTGACTTAATTGAGCCTCCATTTTGGCGCTCTGAGATCTTGTCACAGGCATCCACAACACACACTTAAATTTATTATCTGTTTTACGTTTTCGGACTATTAAAAATTATAACCGCTTCTGTTTTAAGCATTTATTTACAACGATTTATCTTAATCTATTTACACAACACAAGAACTATTAAGGCGGAACACACATTATTTATAAACTAACAGGACTATTTCTAACAACAGATATACTTTATTTATTTACACGCGAATCCAACATTAATGATTTATATGGCTATATTTATTTGTTATACACGCGTTATTTATCTCGCTAGATTTATTTACATACGGGTTTATTTATATGGTAGCTTTTTCCAAACTGGAGTCGGCACTCGGACTTCCACTTCGACTGTCCTCTTATTTCCTTTTCGCGTATTTATATATGCGCCGGGTGAGTCATTCCGAAAACGTCGAGACCATGCTCGATCCTTCTCGCAACGCTGATGTGTTCGCGCGCATGGGTCACCAAGGTCGTTTCTCGAAGGGTGTGACTCATCCGTCCGCACGTAAATCGCCTCAAAGTTGTAACACTGGCCCTCCCTTAGGTCGTTCTGGAATGATCGAGACGCTGAGTCATATGTTTCCAATGGCCTGATCCCAAGGTCGTTACAATATATTGTGGATCAGTCGGTTTTTAGTAAAATACGGAACAGCATACGTTCTGTAAAATAAGTTAGTTGGATCCCAGTATTTATTCCAAACCATTTAATTCTATTGTAGTAGTTCTGGCTTCCAAACACTACTCTTATTAGAATGATCGTCAGTTTAAAAAATATATTATTTTAACTAAATTTAGAGGTTGATCTTTACAAATACTCTTCGCCGCAGACCCACATCTATCGTCACCGTCATTATAAAATCTACTGTCACAGTTTTCTATTTTGTAGCTAATTTATTTTTTAATGTGCTTATGTGCTGCGCGCCCGGGCCTTCAACCCTTACTTTAAAACCAATGACTCAGCGCAGCTTCAACCACTTTCCGCTAGGTTTTAGTAATACAAACATTCAAACTTATCAACGTTGTTTAGACACAATGGAGTTTATTTCTGGATCTCGAGAAGTATCTACCGAAGTAGTGTGACAACTTTAAGTGAAATTACGATACATTCATAACACTCGGCAAAACGTTCTCCCTCAGTCATGCCAAACAGATTAAATGGTAAAGGTAGGAGACATTTCGTATTTATAGTCATTGCTAATAATCAGTCTATAATGTATGTATGGTGCGTTATAATTTAATCAGCACAATGTTTTCATTTTTGTATAGCTTTTATAGAACTTTCGACACAAAATCTTCATCCTCAACATATACTTCGCCACATTAGGCGATATTTATGAATGCATTTAATGGTTTTTTGGTAGATTGCTTGTTTGTATACTTCAGGTGGTGGATTGTGTAACGGGCTTGATCTGGCTCGCCTGAAACTGTTTAAAGTAACATTTAAATATACAACCGGTTTGTATATCTGTTCTTCATTTTTTGCTGTTGTCGTCTCAAATTGCACGCCAATTTGTTTGTCGATATCGCGACGAGTTGCAGTTCCGGAAGTATTTCGGTTTAGCCGAGTGAGTCAGTCTTCGCTTGGATTTGCCAAGCGAGTATATGCTTTTGTTCGCGGGTATAAAGGTACTGCTGGGCGAGCTAGTTATTTAAGGTGCGCCAAAATAAAGAGGAACATCCCTTAAGTTCCTGGGAAACTACTAGCGAACAAAAGCGTTGAAATACCCGCCGGTGAGCTTTACAAAGGTTTCTGAAGTTCTGCCAACGTCGTGGTGGTGATGCGTCTACGTTATCAGGTCATAACTATACAGTTATCGTCGTGGAGATCTACAAAATCGGATCTACGTAGTTATCAACCGGCAATCGTTAGTCATCACTGCAGGCGGTGATTTCATACCATATTTGATTATTTAAGAGCAGCTATCTAAGTAGAAGCCAACTGATTTATTACGAGTGCGTATGCGCATGATTTGCAGAGTTGGGGGCTCGCTGCGCTTGGAAATTTGGGTAGTACAGTTGCAAGAGCTGTCTTAATTAAATTTAATGTAAATGTCTGCACTCTATTTTTAATGTCGCGGTTAAAGCTATGCAGCCCACCATTCAATTATACTAGTCTACTTGATAATATTCTTTTTAATTATATGTTATAAAATTTCAATACAAACTTAACAACGTATATATAAAGACAACCGAAACAATCAGAGACCTCGGTGTTATTCTTGATGGTAAACTGATTTATGATAGCCATATAGATTACATTACCAAAAAAGCTAATAAGTTGTTGGGTTTTATTATAAGAACTGCAAAGACTTTCCGAAATCTCAAAACACATATGTGTTTATATTACTCCTACATTAATAGTATCATCAATTATGCATCTACTATAATATGGAATCCACAACATTCTGTTTACATAAATAGAGTAGAGGGAGTACAGAAAAAAATTATTAAACATCTCTATGTGAAACTGAATATACCCATCAATAATATTATGATAGTAGTCTTTAGCAGCAGGGGATGTTAAGTTTGGCAGAGAGACGTAAAATAGCCGATGTAATGCTTCCCTACAAAATAGTAAACTCAGTCATCGATTGTCCCCAAATTTTACAATACATTAATTTCAACGCTCAACTCACTCTTTACGATTACCGCCATTGTTTAACATCCCCTGTTTTAACGCATTTGCTTTCAATAAGTCTCCTATCTTAAGAATGTGCAGAACATTCAACAATTTTAATGAAATGTGGTGTTGATCCATTGTTGCTTAAAGTGGGGTAGGATTTTAAATAATAAAATGAAGAACTTGTAGTCTTCCCCACAAATTTAATTAGGTGATAAACGAAGTTACAGAATGTGTGCGTGACTAGTTTCGACAGTTGTCATCCTCAGACGCAACATTTCCAATGGCTAAAACGATTAATGTTAGGACAAACCCTAATAGTACAAAAATAGACTTACCTAAAGGGTAATCATAGTAACACTATGTGAAAAGAACAAGTAACATTTTGGGCCTGATGGGCAAATTCAAAATTTGAAGGTTATAAACTTTGGATGGTACAAAGGACAAATGTCTGTAAAAAATTAACGCTAAATACGAGATAACTTAATCGAAAGTAATATCTTACCATGACATGGATAAAACTAAATAAGACGATTAACATCTCAGGCAACCATTATAACATGTGTAAAAATTAGGTATTAAATTTGCTAAAAACAAACATGCGAAAATTAGACAAATGACAGGTTACAATCAAAATATATACTTACAGAGGAAGAACAATATTTATAAATCAAAATGTTAACATAGATTTAAATTTAAATTTTCCCCTACAGGGTGATGAATTAATAGTAAAACACGAGGCCAACGGCCCACATCTTTCAACCGACTCCATTAAAGAGGAAGTAAACAAATAATTAATCGAATTCGAAACGGAAATAGTTTTGAAAAGTAACGCCCACTATTGAAAACTTCTAAAAGCAGAGCTGAAGGCTTTGCATACATGTGAAAGAGGTTGCCTATATGCCAGAGTAAGGTAAACCAAACGTGTGAGAAAAACCGTAATAAATATTTAAAACCTAATTTAAACTAGTTGTAATTAAGATATCTCAAATGTATACAAAAACCACTAAGTAAAATATAAAACTATAGCAATGATATAATCAAAAAGATAAAATTTCAACCAACGGCTAGTGAACTACGATCCGGAAGGAGGATAATTGATAATTAAATGTAATAAGTGAAAATTGTTATCCAAGTAACTTAACTCATTAAGGCAATTATCCGAATCAGATTTAGATCTCTTAGAAATTTCAAAAATTTCCAGCAGATTAAGTTTTGAGCCTTTATTTTGTAAATGTAATAGAGAAAAATTAATATGGGGGTTAAAATCATGGTTATAAAGTATTATGTGGTTCGCAAAGGCTGACTTAGGAATAGGGCTATTATCAAATTTATTTTTAGCTATAATGGAAAGGTGTTCGTTGATTCTAGTTTTAAAGCTCCTGCCAGTTTGGCCTACATAAAATTTGGGGCAAGAATTGCAAGAAAGGAGATATACTCCAGATTTATCAAATTTATCAATAGGATCTTTATTGGAAACAAGAATGTTCTGTAAACTATGAGAACCAGAGAATGAAATGTCAACGTTAAATCTCTCAAAAATCTTCTGAATAGAATAAGAAAGAGTACCTATAAAAGGTATTGAATGATAAATGGTTGCGGAACCATTAGGTTGAGAAAAATTTGTTAAGGTGGTCAAAAATTTAATTTTTAATTTATTGAATAAAGTATCGACGAAATGAGGTGGATACCCATTATTTTGAGCTAGTTGTTTTATGATATTCAACTCGTTAGTGAAATTATCTTTATTTAAAGGATAAGTTAACAATCTATTTAAATAATACCTGAAAGAAGCTAATTTATGTGAAAAAGGATGAAAAGATTGAAAAGGAATGATGTTATCCGTGGTGGTAGGTTTTCTATAAATATTAATGTCTAACTTGTCATGAGTTTTAGTAATAAGAAGGTCCAAAAAAGGAATGGAATTATTAGATTCTAATTCTAAAGTGAATTTTATGTTAGTGTGGAGAGAATTCATTATATTTAAGCAGATCCCCACTTCGTCAATAGTACCATTGAAAATCACCAAGACATCGTCTACATAACGTCTCCAAAACACTATTTTATTGATGAATATGTCATACTTGAACAAACGTTCTTCAAGGCTTTTCATGAAAATTTCAGCTAAAAGTGGTGAAAGATTTGATCCCATTGCAAGACCAGTATTTTGTTTAAAAATAGAATTATTAAATTGAAAAAAATTTTGGTTTAAAGTAAGATTCAAAAGTTTAATAATGCAATCAATTTGATCTACGCTGAGATTACTATGAGAATGTAAAGAATCGGAGACTAATTTAACTGATTCAGTAGCAGGTACACTAGGAAATACATTGGACACATCAAAGGAAAGTAACAAAAAGTTGTGTTTAAACTCAACTAACTGTAAAACATTTATTAGCTCCAAAGAGTTATTAATAGAGTAATGACTTTTATAGTTAATATGAATTCTAAGAAAATAATTAAGAAATGATGATATTTTCGAAACAGGTGTGTCAATAAAAGAGCAAACAGGTCTCATGGGGACCTTGTCTTTGTGAATCTTGGGGAGGCCATATAGACGAGGCATAATGGGATTCATGGTTAATAATTTATAATAATTGATTTCCAGTGTCCAAAGCATTTCACGATAGCTGTATACTGTGGACCTGACTAAACTACAGAATTTTTGAAAAGAAAAGGATTCAACGCTAACAATCTCAAAATCGGGGGAGCTCAAGAAATGCAACATTTTGTCTAAATAATCAGTTTTATTCAAAATAACCAAACAATTCCCTTTGTCCGCCTTAGTAACCAACAAATTATTGTTTTTAACCTTCTTGTTTAAAATTATTAAGTCCTCATTGAAATGACCTACGAATTGAGTTTTCTTATTGTTAGATAGAGGAGTTTTGCATTTAAATCTGTTGAGAGTGGAAGAACAAGAGGTAATCAAGATGTTAGAATCTTCTGGATTACAATTTTTGATAATGGTTTCAGTAGTGATGACTAAATCTTCAAATTGATTTTGATTAGGGTGAAAAGGAGGGCTGAATTTTAATCCATAGTTCAATAATTGATCCTCTGCCGGAGAAAAATTGACGTTAGATAAATTCAAAACTCTAGGGTGAAACTTATGATTAGAAAAATTAGTAGGTGGTTTGTTAATATGAGGATTTTTGTTGCGTAATGAGCTAAGTTTATTCAAAAGTTTGTTAAATAGATCATTGCCAAAAAGGACCACCTCCTCCCGTATGTAATCGCTGAGCCATTTAAATTCAATGTGGTTTAATAAACTTGAGATTTCCAAATGTAGTAAATACAACTCTAAATTTAATTTATCCCTAACTCTGTACCAATATCTAATCTCTGATCTTAGCCAAATTAATCTACCTTTTATGAGTGCTTGTTGCGCTTGTTTTGATTGTGAAGATGTCTTCAAGTTGATGAAATTAGGTGTGAGGTTTTCTTTGAGGCAAGTGGAATTGTACCAGATGTTTAGATTCGTCCTTTTCATCTTCATTGATAACCTTAGAAATTGCTGGATCCTATCGGCTCGACTAGCCTGTTGGGTAATGTGGTGTTGATCCATTGTTGCTTAAAGTGGGGTAGGATTTTAAATAATAAAATGAAGAACTTGTAGTCTTCCCCACAAATTTAATTAGGTGATTGCATTATTAAACTTTTGAATCTTACTTTAAACCAAAATTTTTTTCAATTTAATAATTCTATTTTTAAACAAAATACTGGTCTTGCAATGGGATCAAATCTTTCACCACTTTTAGCTGAAATGAAAAGCCTTGAAGAACGTTTGTTCAAGTATGACATATTCATCAATAAAATAGTGTTTTGGAGACGTTATGTAGACGATGTCTTGGTGATTTTCAATGGTACTATTGACGAAGTGGGGATCTGCTTAAATATAATGAATTCTCTCCACACTAACATAAAATTCACTTTAGAATTAGAATCTAATAATTCCATTCCTTTTTTGGACCTTCTTATTACTAAAACTCATGACAAGTTAGACATTAATATTTATAGAAAACCTACCACCACGGATAACATCATTCCTTTTCAATCTTTTCATCCTTTTTCACATAAATTAGCTTCTTTCAGGTATTATTTAAATAGATTGTTAACTTATCCTTTAAATAAAGATAATTTCACTAACGAGTTGAATATCATAAAACAACTAGCTCAAAATAATGGGTATCCACCTCATTTCGTCGATACTTTATTCAATAAATTAAAAATTAAATTTTTGACCACCTTAACAAATTTTTCTCAATCTAATGGTTCCGCAACCATTTATCATTCAATACCTTTTATAGGTACTCTTTCTTATTCTATTCAGAAGATTTTTAAGAGATTTAACGTTGACATTTCATTATCTGGTTCTCATAGTTTACAGAACATTCTTGTTTCCAATAAAGATCCTATTGATAAATTTGATAAATCTAGAGTATATCTCCTTTCTTGCAATTCTTGCCCCAAATTTTATGTAGGCCAAACTGGCAAGAGCTTTAAAACTAGAATCAACGAACACCTTTCCATTATAGCTAAAAATAAATTTGATAATAGCCCTATTCCTAAGTCAGCCTTTGCGAACCACATAATACTTTGTAACCATGATTTTAACCCCCATATTAATTTTTCTCTATTACATTTACAAAATAAAGGCTCAAAACTTAATATGCTGGAAATTTTTGAAATTTCTAAGAAATCTAAATCTGATTCGGATAATTGCCTTAATGAGTTAAGTTACTTGGATAACAATGTTCACTTATTACATTTAATTATCAATTATCCTCCTTCCGGATCGTAGTTCACTAGCCGTTGGTTGAAATTTTATCTTTTTGATTATATCATTGCTATAGTTTTATATTTTACTTAGTGGTTTTTGTATACATTTGAGATATCTTAATTACAACTAGTTTAAATTAGGTTTTAAATATTTATTACGGTTTTTCTCACACGTTTGGTTTACCTTACTCTGGCATATAGGCAACCTCTTTCACATGAATGCAAAGCCTTCAGCTCTGCTTTTAGAAGTTTTCAATAGTGGGCGTTACTTTTCAAAACTATTTCCGTTTTGAATTCGATTAATTATTTGTTTACTTCCTCTTTAATGGAGTCGGTTGAAAGATGTGGGCCGTTGGCTTCGTGTTTTACTATTAATTCATCACCCTGTAGGGGAAAATTTAAATTTAAATCTATGTTAACATTTTGATTTATAAATATTGTTCTTCCTCTGTAAGTATATATTTTGATTGTAACCTGTCATTTGTCTAATTTTCGCATGTTTGTTTTTAGCAAATTTAATACCTAATTTTTACACATGTTATAATGGTTGCCTGAGATGTTAATCGTCTTATTTAGTTTTATCCATGTCATGGTAAGATATTACTTTCGATTAAGTTATCTCGTATTTAGCGTTAATTTTTTACAGACATTTGTCCTTTGTACCATCCAAAGTTTATAACCTTCAAATTTTGAATTTGCCCATCAGGCCCAAAATGTTACTTGTTCTTTTCACATAGTGTTACTATGATTACCCTTTAGGTAAGTCTATTTTTGTACTATTAGGGTTTGTCCTAACATTAATCGTTTTAGCCATTGGAAATGTTGCGTCTGAGGATGACAACTGTCGAAACTAGTCACGCACACATTCTGTAACTTCGTTTATCACCTAATTAAATTTGTGGGGAAGACTACAAGTTCTTCATTTTATTATTTAATACGTAGAAAAATGTTCAAATATTTATAATCTCCTTAACCTAACGTGTACCGTATTGTATTGCAGATAATTTTCCCATACTGAAGAAGACCACATTGTTGGTTGAAATATATTTATGTTTAACTATTACACTGCTTTGCCTTTTTATTGAAATGTATTAAATAGCTGCAAATTTTCCCAAAACTTACTTTCATTAACATTGTCAGCTGTAAACTAAAAATTATATATTCAACAATTTGTTTTTGAACATTGATATTTTTTATTCGACCCTCCTGAAATTAAAAAAAAAATGCTGTATTCTAGGATGTTTCCTAGATGGACTAAATTACTAAATTAGTAATTATATAATTCTATATTAATGTGTTTATTTTGGCCTTTACCATGTATATTTTTGTAACTCGGTCAGTTTTTTTAGTTTTTCACATGTAAACTAATGCTACATTTAGGGCCGGTTGCAGAAAGCAATGTTAAGTCTGGTGTTAGCTAACGCGACGTCAAAGTGAACAAAATCGTATCAAATTTTGTTTACTAATGTATTAGTTACCATAAGCATTTGAGATTTGATTCGTTTTTGTTCACTTTGACGTCGCGTTAGCTTACACCAGACTTAACGTTGCTTTCTGCAACCGGCCCTTAGTTTTATATTAATGTATAAGTGGATATTGTATTGGGTTCGTCCTGTTATATCCCTAATATGTAAATAAATTTATGAGGTAAAGAATGTCTTCAAGCTAATGTCTCAAAATAGCCATAAAATTTAACTTCGATTTGTTTTCTTACTTTATAATTAGCGTTAAACAAGTTTATGACATTAATGAAACTGTCAAATAAAATAATCTAACTTCATGACACAATTTTTTATTTGGAAATAGAATTAAAAAATACAGTCTAGTACAGGCAGTTTTTAGCGCAGGATCTTATTGAGCATTTAAATGGCTGGTAGAAAGCCCACAAATCTATTGTGAACTATCGAAGTCTTGATTTTCTAGTAACAAAAAAAGAAAACGGAGAGTTTAGATTTTTCAGTCCATTTAGCAAATTAGGGATGAAACCTAGGATATCAATTCGATGATAATAGCTGAGAGTTTCGCACGTTTCTTCTAATTTAACCTACTTTCTGACTATTGAGATATTTCCACGAAAGGACCTCATTCTAAACAAATTGTAAAAATACACCACCTTGGAGGTGCAGACGGTAGAGTGCCAGGCTCTTGGTTTGAATTCGTGGATAGGCAGAATTCCTTTCACAGTCCACTGGATCGATACCGAACAGAATGATCATTCGAAGTTGAAATACAATTAACGTTGCTTTCTGTTAAAGTCTCTAAAGTAAAGTAGCTAGACTACACACACCACACATTCAGGATTGCTCAATTTCGATCCTCCTATTCAGATTTCGAATACGATGATACAAGATGTGTTAAATTTGGGAAAAGTCGTAGATTCTAGTGCTACATAATATTCAAAAAATAAATTGGACCTAGCCGCCTTAGTCTTTGAGTTACACTCAAGAAACAAAAATGGATATTTATGAACTCTTTCTCAGGGCCTCATAGCCATCATGCATGCGAATTTAAAATAACAAAGTTAGTATCAATATTTCGAAAGTTATGAAAGCAAATGAAAATCTAAAATCAGATTTGAACTTATATCTAAAAAGCGGTTCAATAATGTCAAGTCAGTGTTGTTATAAGTAACGTAATAATTAACGCATTAAAAAAAAAAGAAAATTATTTTTTACATAACTCAAAAGCTAAGGTTACAAGGTCTATTTTCCTTTTTGAATATTATGGAGTATTATATTCCGCAATTTTGTATCTTGTATCTCTTACCGTTTTTGAAATCGCAATGGTGAGCATCCGTATTAGAGAGCCCTGATTACACAAGTAATTGCAAAGCAGCACAAAGGGCCAACCTAGAGGCCTAAGTGTGAGCGAACGTAGGTTACCCTCCGCCGAAGGATCCGAACATTCAAACAAAACTATACATTTTAGCTCTTTCTTTTTTGATTTTATAATAAACCCAAAACAATAAAATTTAAAATTTACGTAACGGCAAATCAACATTTTAACACAAAGGTTATAAAATTCCGTACAAATCCTATTGCAAAATCACCGTAAAATTCAATAAAGTCTCACTATCTCGTCTCCGGAACTAAAGTAAGAGATACAGAGTTGTAGTAAGCAATTTATTAACACTAAAATATTACTGTCACATACTTGAAACGTAGGTTTCAGAAACCGAGAATGTGAGCGGCGCTGTTATTGCGTTCAGTTATAGATATGTGCTTTGAGTCGGCGCTGCATTTCTGCTAAATAAAACTTTCATGCCAAGACGTGCGGAGACTGTTTTATGGATTATCTGAAACTACGAAATGCTCAAAGAAATCTGCAATTTATTATTCTTTATGGTAATTATACAAAGCGAGTAGTTGCTGTTATGCTGCTCATACAAATTCGCAAACTGGAGCAGATAGAGCAATGGTGGAATGGAGAAAATGCAGTTTAGCTATCGTAGCATACTCTTGTTGCTTTGCATAAAATAACAGGCTACTAAATTTTTACAAACAACGAAATTTCTTCCTTTTCTTTAATTTAATTTAATCAATTCGTCATTAAACTGTGCTGCGAATGAAGAACCTCTGATTAGAACGATATACGAAAGACATTGAAGTAAAAAATATGGAAAATTAAAACACACATCGCGTCGTCTTTATAGATGAACACTCAGCACTCTTTGTCTATATGTGCTTTACAACTTGTAAATCCAAAAATGTGTGTGATGGTTACGTGTTGTATGTTCGTTGGTCGCTCGTGAACCCCTACAAGTCATCCATAATTCGACCCGGATTGTAAGAGCACGCTGTGAACGAAACAGAAGCTAA
>CALNHX010009269.1:0-28729 GCA_940337035.1 Agriotes lineatus | reverse complement strand
ACTTAATTTCTCCGGAAACGTAGCTCGAACGTCCCAGTTGGCTGCTGCCGATGTCCTCGGAATGGCATCGGAGAATTTTATATTTTATTTGTGGTGTAAAGTCTCACAAACACTTCCACAGGAACACAAACACATGGGCAATAAAATGCTATAATTTATAACTGTTAATATGCTCGTTTATTATTCAAAATCAGTTATTTAAGTGGAGCAACACATCTCACAAACGTCAAGTAATTTATTTCAATTGTTGTCCCCGTTATTAAACAGAATCTGATCTAGGTTACAAAGTTAACGGAAATAAGTTTTGATGAATTTTAGTACATAATAGAAATAAGTTTGATTACTTAAAATTATAAGTTTTTAAATTCCTTACAAACTAAAATATTGTCTTTTTCTTATAATTATCATTGTCTTTCTGCGATGGAGCACACAATATTATTTTAATATTCACTGCTCTGCTATATTCACTTTGTTTTTAATAAATGCACTGGTTATCGAGTCCCGCACTTTCATGTCGTTCGCTACACTCTTTTGCCAATATCTAATAATTGCTCTTTTGCAAATTCTTTCTCTTTTGTTTAAAATCGGTTTACCTTTCTGCCGAGTTCACAATTTTTCGCCATCTTATTCTTTGACTTAATAATCTTACCCTATGCACCCAACAAACTATTTGTGTTCAATAAATTTTCTGGTCTGGCTTTGCATGTGCACAAACCCTTCATATTAAATTATCTTAATTCACAAGCCAATTCGAAACCCTCTGAACATGTTTTACCTTAGCATGCCTTTCTTTACTAATTATTAGCTCTCGCATCTCATTAGTAATGCATTTACTGTATTAATATTAGTTCAACATTGCAGTTACTTAAAATATCTCAACTCTTTGCTTATTTTATTTGTCAACCATTTTACACTGCATTCAGAGCCGTAGGGCTTAATAAAATAGAAAATAGAAGGAAACTACTACAAGATAAAAACGCAAGCCAACAAGAAATAAACACTGCGAACAAAGAAGTATCAAAAGCTATCAGAAAAGACATCAGAAAGTATAAAAGTGATAAAATAATACAAACTATAGAAGAGAACAAAAGTATGAAAGTACTCCGACGAAAGTTAACGGTTGGCAAAAAAGAAATTATAAAATTAAAAGACAAAAAAGGGATAGTGAAGTCAAATAGAGAAGAAATGATCAACATCGTAGAAGAATTCTACGAGACATTATATAAAAACCAGTTGACATTAAAGCCAGAAGAACATGCTTACACTGAAAATTACAAATCAAGGATCGGAAGATATTCCCGAGATTTCCGAAGCAGAAATCCACCATGCTCTGAAGAAAATGAAAAACGGTAGAGCACCTGGCGAAGACGGAACATTGATAGACTCTTTAAAATTGGAGGGACCTTCTCTTATAAGAGAAATCAAAAAACTGTTTAACCTAAGTTTAGAAAAACAAAACATCCCCACCCAATGGAACAACTCTATAACTATCTTAACCCATAAAAAAGGTGATATAACGAATCTAGAAAATTATAGACCTATCAGTCTTTTAAGTAACTTATATAAACTCTACACGCGTATAATCACCAACCGACTAGACAAGAAACTGGACTTCTACCAAACAAGAGAGCAAGCGGGTGTCCGCTCTGGCTACGGAACCAATGACCATCTGCAAAGTATAAAAACCCTCATCGAAAAAACTATAGAATACAATCGTCCCTTAAACGCAATTTTCGTAGACTTCCAAAAAGCGTTCGATACCGTAGAACTAGTATCAATCCTACGAGCACTAAAAGAATGCAGAATCGACCAACGATATTCCAATATTATCTATAATATCTATGAAAACGCAACAACAACAGTTAAACTACATACCAACACTAAGAGAATAAGAATAAAAGGAGGAATTAGACAGGGAGACACTATGTCTCTAAAACTCTTCACCACAGTTCTAGAACACGCATTCAAAACTTTAGAGTGGGAAAATAAGGGAGTGACTATCGATGGGGAAAGACTAAGCAACTTAAGATTTGCAGATGACATAGTTTTATTATCAGATAACTTAAGAGAAGGCAGAGAAATGTTAGAAGAACTACAACAAGCAACACATAAAGTAGGATTAAAAATAAACTACAAAAAAAAATGATGACCAACTTAGTACCTAGCGAACCTATAAAAATAGAGGACGAGGTAATTGAAATTGTCGATAAATATACCTACCTAGGTCATGAAATCAAAATTAGTAAATACAACCAGACATGCGAACTCTCCAGAAGAATATCTTTAGGCTGGGCAGCTTACGGGACACTCAGAAACATATTCAAACATTCCCATAAGATTAAAACGAAGAGCCTTCAACCAATGTGTCCTACCGGTTTTGACATACGAGGCAGAAACACTAACTCTTACAAAAACAACTGTTAAGAAACTGCAAATAACACAACGTAAAATGGAGAGATCAATGCTGGGGTTGACTCTAAGAGATCGAATCCGAAACGAAGAAATAAGGAGGAGAACGGGTGTAAAAGACATTATAATACGCATAACAAAATTCAAATGGATATGGGCCGGCCACGTGGCCAGATTACACGACAACAGATAGACGAAGAAAATTTTGGAATGGCGACCGAGAGCCGACAAGCGTAGTCGTGGAAGACCGCCAACAAGATGGTCAGACGACCTTAAAAAAATCACAACCAACTGGATCGCAATGTCCCAGAATAGAGAAGATTGGAAACGTCAGTATTTTTATATGTATAAATAAAAAAATATTCTAGTCAATAAACATACAGTTTGAAGTTTTGTTTCACTGTGTCACGCTGACCAACGGCCCCAGGTCTTTTTTGGTACATCATCTCGTGTGAGACCGCACGAGACCGTTGGTTTGCACCCCTTTTTAATTCCTGCACCCCTAAGATATTCCTGCAATTGTCCAAATTAAATTCATACAGTCCACTACAAGCTCCACCCTGAACATTTTGGTCCTTTCGAGCCTTTAAACGTTCCTGCCCTGAACATTTTGGTCCTTTCGAGCCTTTCAACGTTCCTGCCCCTAGCATTTTGGTCCTTCAATCCTTTAAACGTTCCAGCCCCTAACATTTTGGTCCTTTCGAGCCTTTCAACGTTCCTGCCCCTAGAATTTGGTCCAGTGATCCCTTAAAACGTACCAGCCCTCATCGAACAAGACCGTTACGATGGCGCAGCGACGGGAGATTTTCACAACCCAAGAAGATTTAGCAGAATCCATTCGCAGGCAGATTATCAACGTGAGGAAGGATGGCCCATCAAGAAAAAATGCAGCATATATCACCGCTCGCAGATCCACCCTAAAACAACTTTGGGAAGAATTTGAGGCCAACCATTCAGACCTGGCGAAGGAAGTCGAGGAAGAACACCCTTATTTTAAAAACAATTTCTTTCAGCAAACCAAAGACGTTTACAATGAAGGGGTTGCCCTGCTCGACAAGTGCGAAGAAAATCTAGCCACACTAGGTGAAAGTTCACAGCAGCCAGCTGGACCAAAAGAAGATACGACCGTACGTGCTGACAAGGAGGGACAGTTTCGAATAAGAAGGCTGCAGATCAAGGTGAATTCACTCCAGAGCGACATTCAGGAAGTCTGGAATAGGTTGAATGAGGAATGCAGTAAAAGGTATTGTGAATACAACATTAAGAATTTTACGGATGATTGGGATGACATCAGAGCTCTAAACGAGGAGATACTATCCCACGGTAGCTACGACGACAAGGAGTTCCGTGAGACCAAGAAGATGGTCAACGAAATAATTGTAGTCCTGTACCAACACATCCAGGATGGAGAGGTTCAAAGTGTCAAGGAACACAGCCATGCGAATATAGCGTTGCCTACTCTTAAAATTCCATTTTTTGAAGGGACCTACGAAGCATGGCCTAGCTTTCATGATATTTTCCGAAGAATTGTTCATGAAAATTCACGACTAAGTAAGGCGGAAAAAATGCATTACTTGAAGTCACAGTTACGAGGGGAAGCGAGCAAGTTAGTGCAACACCTGGAGGCAACTGAAGCCAATTACGAGTCTGCATGGTTCATTATAAGGAACAGATACGACAACACCAGGCTGCTACTTGCGAAGTATTTGGATGACATAGTCAACCAGGCAACCCTGTCGAACGAATCTGCAGAAGGGATCAAGAAACTCCATGACACGACTGCAGAATGCCTAAGAGCAATTGAGAACTTAGGAATTGAAACGGCCACATGGGGGCCTATCATGTGTCATATAGTGACACGGAAGTTGGACAAGGAAACCAACAGACTGTATGAGCAGTCACTAACGGCACCAAGAGAGGTGCAAAAATTCGAGCAGCTACTGAATTTTTTAGAAACAAGATTTCAGTCGCTGGAAGCTGTACAAAGACGGAACAAACTCGAACCCAGGAAACAAGGAATTGGGAAACCATGGGAAAGTCACCAGGATCGGTGGGCAGTGAAGACGTACCACACTGCTGACATGTCGTGCTTCCACTGCGGAGGATCACACAGCATTAAATCCTGCCCAAAATTCAGCAATCTAAATATATCCGAACGTTGGGACTTCATAAAGAATAAAAAATTATGTTCAAACTGCTTCAAGCCTACAGGAAAATATAACTCCAGACACTTTTGCCCAGGGAAATGCAAGGTATGTAATAAAAAACATCATTGGCTTTTGCACGAAGATTTTAGCAAACAACAGCCTCCCAAGACCACAACGGCAATTTCCAGTGCGACAGCAACCAATAAGAACGAAAACATTGTTGCAAGCCTAGTAGGAAGACAGCATCGCAACGTTTTGCTTGCAACTGCCCTAATTAAGGTCCAGTCATCCTCAGGGAGTTTGGAGTATCTCAGAGCCCTGATAGACTCCGGATCACAGGCATCATTCATCACAGGAGATGCAGCTCAAACGCTGGGTCTACCAGAAGAAAAGGTGAGAGTGCACATTTCTGGATTATGCAAGAAAGGAGCAGGTACAGCCCGAGGACGATTAACTGTAAACCTACGTCCACGATTTCCAAGCAACTACACAACCATATGTGAGATGCTGATACTGCCACAGCTAACCAAGTCACTTCCAGAAAAACCAGTCGAAAACTATCAACTTCAGGACTGTAAGAATATGGTGTTGGCTGATCCACTATTTCAGAAACCTGGACCAATAGACGTTATCCTAGGAGCAGACATCTACAAGGAAATCATTTTGGAAGGAGTACGAAAATTCAACGGAGGCCTGTTAGCGCAAAACACGGAACTTGGATGGATCATCACGAGGAATGCAACAGCACCATGTAACATAAAAATAACTGGGGATATATTAAGACTGATACACGAGTTGCTCTAACGGCGCGTGTCCGCAAAATTTCTAAAATTTTCGAGGCCATCGGTATCAAGGCACTTTTGCCGAAGCCGTCTAAGCATACACACGCATTGTCTGCGGTATCAAAATTTTCTGAAGGGTTGCTCATGGCATATTTTAAGCACCCTAAAATTACCTATTGAATACTAGAAACCGACTAACCGGTAAGAATATTTCTGTTGTTATTAAATTTCACTAAATAGTCGCGTGAAGGTTTCTAGTTTGGGGTCAAATTTGGAGCCACGCACGCTGTAAATTATCCCAACCGCATCCACCCATCCTGGGGCGTCATTATGGCCTTTTTGCAAAATTGAAGCCAAGAGCTGCATGTTCTGAGGCACATACATAACAGCTAATCATGAAGATTGGACTCGCAGTGTTAGAGCAATTCAACTAAGGAAAAGATAAGTTGTAACCTTCACTTTTAACGTCGATCGCAATATTAAAAACCATGTCTGTTAAATACTAACAACAACCATATTAAATTTGAATTATCCCTCAACCTGACTTTTATTCAACCCACTACCTGCCTCCGCAAAGGTAGCTGCCGTGGCATATGAAATAAATAATTTTGGTGTAACTCTAAAATGGCGCCCAACGTGGGGCCAGGTTGAAGGATTAATTTGAATAAAAATTATAGATTTATATATTAAATTTTGCATTTAATGTAAACCTATTTCACTAGTTTCTCGAAATTTAATTTGTTCTGCAATCATTTTTGACCACAAAACGAGTACCGTAAAAATATGGTAATTTCACCTAATTGGCAAAGGCAAAAGTTGTTCGTTAAATTTTCGTAATTAGTTTAATTGTGATTTAGTTGTAAATACGTGTCTAGCAAAATTTTTGCACCCACAGTATTATTGTTGTACCTGCCGCGCAAATTGTTAAGCGCATTTGGTACTTATCTTTCAAGACAGACAGGCTGGTTGATGATTACCTTTTTGTTGCTCCTTAAATTTAAAATTATGTGCTCAAAGATTGAAAGCGTTATTTAGTAACGTAATATTATTTTATACATTTAATGATATGTGTGACTACCGAATTTATCGCTAATTAATTATTTTGAAGTTTGCGATTATAATTTCCTTAACATTATTAAACCAAAAGTAGTTAGTCAAGGATGTCTCGTTTACGTCCAAATTTCTTAATAGGCGACGAGTTAGATTACGAACTACGTATACGCAGCATCACTACTGTTAGAGATATAGCTAGTAGACGCAAAATTTTAACCCGAGCTTTAGATTCAGAAAGATTTCGCAATATCGTACTCGAAGATCCGTTATACAATGCAGAGACGGAAAGAGCGGCTGTTACGGTGACTTTAAACTCAATTAAAAATTTGGTAGAGGAATTCGATGGTCCCGAATCGGATTCAATGTTTATACGCATTGAAACTAGGTTACTGCATCTAACCGAGCGTGTTAAGCGAATGCCCGTAAAAGATGAGGACGCAGATATGCTTTCTTTTAAGAACAAATCATACGCCAGTTGTTTAGAAGTAGAAGCGGATTTGTATGAAAAACTTAAGAGAACAGCTTTGAACCAAAATCAACCCGTGGCTACAACTTCTTCCGCATGTAATTTAAATATACCGCCTACAGTACTTGCTACTGAAGTAAAGAAATCGTGTCCAGTATATAAATGGGGAGTAGTTTTCGATGGGAGTTCTACTAGTGTACATTCATTTTTAGCTACCATTGATGAATTGTGCGTATCGCGAAACGTTAGCTATAAAGAATTGTATAATTGCGCGATTGAATTATTTACGGGAAACGCACGAAATTGGTTTCGAGCGATAAAATCATCAGTATCCGATTGGCCTTCACTTGTAGAAATTTTAAAACGAGACTATTTACCTAGCGATTATGAAGATAGATTGTGGGATGAAATTAAGTCGCGAACACAAGGACCTAAAGAACCGGTGCACGTTTACATATCATCCATGGACGCGCTATTTAAACGATTACCTAGGGAACCAGCTGACTACACTCGCTTGAAATATATTAAGAAAAACTTATTACCGCGTTACACCGATAGACTTGCATTAACAGAAATTAACTCTTTAACGGAACTCATTAAATTATGCAAACGTATAGATGAATCTTTAGCACTTAAAGATAGATACCATCCACCTCCAAAACCCAAAGACGTTTTAGAACCGGACTTAGCGTATCTACAAAATAATCAATTTCAAAATCATAATGTTAAAAGGTCGGAAGTCTCTATGGTAACGTGTTGGAATTGTCAAGGGGGAAATCACACACATCGCTACTGTAGGAGTAAACGAAAACAGTTTTGTTTTAAATGTGGTGCTCCAGGTTGTACTGTTACGACTTGCAGAAAATGCTCGAATAGTAACAATCCAAAAAACTAATTTTTGGGGCGGCAGTTGACGGCCGTTCTCCGCCTCTTCGTGTGACTCAGGCCAAACCAAATAATTCCTACGTAATAACTTCTAACAATAATAAAGAATATTTCAATAGGAGGTCTAACGTTAATAATTTAAATAGCAAAAATTGTGTTAAATATGAGAAACCTAAGTTGTCTCGAACAGATAGCCAAGGTTCAAAATTGTTATAAGTAAATATTCTGAAGTTGGCCCCGTATTTTGCAGTAAGCTTCATGATAACCGTCCGTATATCAGTATTTCAATTTTGAATCATAATGTGACAGCACTATTAGATTCGGGTGCAAATAAAACTATCGTTGGGAAAAGGGGTTTAGCTATTTTAAATTCCTTAGGTATTAAAACTAGGAAACACAAAGAAAAATATGTGACGACTGCAGACGGAAAACGTCAAGTGATTAGCGGTTCAGTTTTACTACCCGTACTTATCGGAGCTACTTGTAAATTGGTACAAGCCTTAGTTGTCCCTTCGGTCGACCATAACTTTATTCTTGGGTCAGATTTTTGCAAATTATTTGAATTAATTGTAGATTTTAAAAATAATTCGTGGGATATTCAAAGTAAAACGCGTAATTTTGAAATTAATGTTCTTTCACCAGCTAATATTGATGAGTTGTTTAGTTCAAGTTTTAAAGAAACTTTTTCCAACTGTGAACTCTCTTTGAAACTATCAGCAGTGAAGAAAGACTAGGGAAAACTGATAGGGTTGTACATCACATAGATACGGGGGATGCCAAACCCATAAAGCAAAGACAGTACCGTATGTCACCATACATTTTAGCCCACTTTAATAAGGAATTAGACAAAATGCTAGAGTTAGGAGTGGTAGAGCCATCTTTCAGTAGTTGGTCGTCGCCCGTACTGCTAGTAAAAAAACAATCGGGGGAGTTTCGTTTTTGTTTTGACGGGAGGCAATTGAACGCGGTTACCAAACGGGACTGTTATCCTTTACCTCAGGTAGATCGCATTCTGGATTCGTTAAGGGACGCAAAGTATATTTCATCGATCGATTTACGCAGCGCATTTTGGCAGATCCCTCTAGATAAAGTATCTAAAGAAAAAACGGCATTTTCGGTGTCAGGCAGAGGTCTCTTTCATTTCACTGTCCTACCTTTCGGTCTTTCTAACTCGGCGCAAGTTCAACAACGATTAATGGATGCTATTTTCGGACCCGAACTAGAACCTAAAGTATTTGTGTACCTTGACGACATTATAGTTACTTCATCATCTTTCAAAGAGCACGTTAAGATACTTACGGAGGTTGGTAATCGTTTACATAACGCTAACCTAACAATAAATTTAAAGAAGTGTAAATTTTTCTGTTCAACTTTGAAGTATTTGGGTTTTATAGTCGACGGAGGCGGTCTCAGAACCGATCCCGAAAAAGTCGAGGCAATGGTAAATTATCCCAGACCTCGAACTACCAGCGAAATTAAGCGTTTTGTAGGGATGTGCGGCTGGTATAGGCGCTTCATACCGCATTTCTCAACGTTAATGTCGCCAATTAATGATCTATTGAAAGGCAAACAAAAACGACAAACCGTAATCTGGAATGAGAAAGCTGAATCCGCGTTTATAACTATTAAACAAGCTTTAATTTCGGCACCTATTTTAACATCGCTACCATTTGTTATTCAGTGCGATGCTTCCGATACCGGCTTAGGAGGAGTACTTACGCAAATGCAGGACGGTGAAGAAAAAGTTATTTCATTCGTTAGTAGAAGCCTAAATAAAGCAGAACGTAATTACAGCGTGACGGAACGCGAATGTCTGGCCGTTATTTTTTGCATTGATAAATTTCGACCCTATATAGAGGGCACCAAATTTACTGTAGTTACTGACCATTACTCACTTCTTTGGTTAAAGAGAATGAAGGAACCCACAGGCAAATTAGCCCGCTGGTCTGTTAAACTGCAACAGTTTGATTACGAGTTAGTTCATAGAAAAGGCAAGTTTAACATTGTACCTGATGCATTGTCGCGCGCTGTTCCTAACGAGGTTAATGTCGTAGGGATCGAGTTGAAACGTTCAGATCCGTGGTATTTGAAAATGAAAAGTAAAATCATTAACAACCCTGATTTATATCCCCATTGGAAAATTGAAGATGGCTATATCTATAAACATGTTTCTTCGAAAATACCTTTAAAAACCAATATAACTGATTAATTTAATTAAACGTTACCATGACGAACCGACGGCGGCTCATCTAGGGTATTACAAAACCGTAGGTAGAGTTACAGAACAGTATTATTGGCCGAAAATTCGTAGGGACATATTACGTTACATAAGAGCTTGTAAAACCTGCAATGAACAAAAACCTCCGAATTCTAAGGGTTTTGGCCTTATGGGACGCGAGAAAAAGGCACGTTATCCATGGCAAATGATATCCGTCGATATTATGGGCCCTTTGCCCAGATCCTCCAAAGGGTATTGTTATATTTTAGTTGTATCCGACTGGTTGACTAAATATGTTTTACTCCATCCTCTTCGAAATGCGACCGCCCAAGCGATTGTTAATTTCATGGAAGATCAAGTATTTTTAGTTTACGGAGTTCCTCAAATCATTTTATGCGATAACGGTACTCAATTCGCAGGATCATTGTTTAAAAAATTGGCTAAACAGTACAAAGTACAGAAAATCTGGTACAATGCGTATTACCACCCACAAGTTAATTTTAGCAGATGAACTAGGTCATCTTCGCGACATTTACGAAAACATTCAGAGGAAGCTTTCTGAATCTTATCGGCGGAATTCAGAACGATATAATTTACGGAAACGGGATATAGAATACCAAATTGGTGATAAAGTTTGGAAAAGAAATAAGGTGCTCTCAGATGCAGCTAATAGGTTTTCTGCTAAATTAGCACCCAAGTACGTTTTGTGTACCATTAAACGAAAAATTGGAAATTTGGTTTATGATTTACTAAATGTTGACGGCAGCGATGCTGGCCGTTGGCATGTCAAAGACTTGAAACCGTACTTCGGATCTAACTCGGACGTATCTGTCAATTAGTTAATGTGAAATTGGCTTTGGCCTCGGTAAATGATGTTTTTTCTATTTGGTGATTTTTTGCGCTCCTTTTGGTTTTGGTAATGGTAGGGACCTTCCTGATTTAAGACTTTTTCTCGATTTTGACTCTACCGATTTTGTTCCCACCATTTGGGCGTGTTGTACGCGAAGTTACACATAAAACTACCGTTGCTAAATACCGCTTTGATCAATAAAATGAGATTTGTAATCATCTAAAATGTATTAGCTATTTGTTTAGCTACTGGTAATCATTTACTGAGCACACATGAGAAGTCAATTAAACTGATGGATATAATTTGACGTTTGATGTACCTACGGGTATTATGCAATTATATTTATAAACGTGTAAATGTTATTAGCTATGCATGGTGGGCTACTAATTATTATGTATAATTACCCTAGGTGCTAGTTATTATTATTTGAATGTGTATAGCCATATTATAACGATATTTATTCTCGCATGCTGTGATAAATTTTTTATTATGTATAATTACCCTAGGTGCTAGTTATTATTATTTAAATGTGGTAGTTTTCAATTATAATGATATTGTTCTTGCATGCTGTGATATTTTTTTTTGATTATGCATGATAATGCTAGTTGCTAAGGTACTATTAAATTAAGAGGGATGTTGTTGTGTAATAAATAGTGACAATGTGCATTGGTATAGTAATTTAATATCTTTAATAAGGGGGGTGTGTAACATAAAAATAACTGGGGATATATTAAGACTGATACACGAGTTGCTCTAACGGCGCGTGTCCGCAAAATTTCTAAAATTTTCGAGGCCATCGGTATCAAGGCACTTTTGCCGAAGCCGTCTAAGCATACACACGCATTGTCTGCGGTACCAAAATTTTCTGAAGGGTTGCTCATGGCATATTTTAAGCACCCTAAAATTACCTATTGAATACTAGAAACCGACTAACCGGTAAGAATATTTCTGTTGTTATTAAATTTCACTAAATAGTCGCGTGAAGGTTTCTAGTTTGGGGTCAAATTTGGAGCCACGCACGCTGTAAATTATCCCAACCGCATCCACCCATCCTGGGGCGTCATTATGGCCTTTTTGCAAAATTGAAGCCAAGAGCTGCATGTTCTGAGGCACATACATAACAGCTGATCATGAAGATTGGACTCGCAGTGTTAGAGCAATTCAACTAAGGAAAAGATAAGTTGTAACCTTCACTTTTAACGTCGATCGCAATATTAAAAACCATGTCTGTTAAATACTAACAACAACCATATTAAATTTGAATTATCCCTCAACCTGACTTTTATTCAACCCACTACCTGCCTCCGCAAAGGTAGCTGCCGTGGCATATGAAATAAATAATTTTGGTGTTACAACCATCAGAAGAAAGGAAAATTCTTAGCATGGTCGCATGTGCTGCAGAAGATGAACAACTCACAAAATTTTGGGAGATTGAAGAAGTTGTACCAGAAAAGATGATGTCCAACGAAGACAAGGAATGCGAAGAATTCTACAACTGCAACCACCAGAGAAATGCTGATGGTACATATACAGTGAAAATTCCGTTCAAGGAACCAATAGAAAAGCTTGGGGATTCAAGAAAAAAGGCAATCGCACGGTTCATTCAACTGGAGAAACGGTTAGAAGAAGATACAGTTCTAGGTAAAGAATACAAAACCTTTATGAAGGAATACTTAGAACTAGGACATATGAAACGTGTTCAACCAGGAGCCAATATACGAAAAACCTACTTCATCCCTCATCAAGCAGTAGTAAAGGAAGACAGCATTCAAGTAAGTCTATTGACAGCCAAGTCAAAGGTTGCACCTATCAAAATGAAGAAAACGTTGCCAAGGCTGGAGTTATGTGCTGCATCGTTAGCAGCAAAAATGTTGAAGGAAGCTATTAGTGCACTGGACATCCCCAGCATCTCCATCTTCGCGTGGTCAGATTCCATGATAACCTTATCCTGGATAAGAGCATTTCCGGAGAAATGGAAAACATTTGTTGCAAACAGGGTAACAGAAATATTGGAAGTAACCCCCAGCGGAAATTGGCATCATGTGCGCTCAGAGGACAATCCAGCAGACGCTGTATCCCGAGGGCTCACTCCTGTCAAACTACAGCATCATCTATTGTGGTGGAACGGGCCGCAATGGTTACGAACTAATCCTTTGTCACTGACGGAAGCAACTACTCCTATAACAGCTACAGAAGAGGAAAAGATTCACCAAGTCCAAGCGTTTATCGCATCAAAAGAAGAATTGGACATCTTGTCCAAATATTCGTCACTGCAGAAGTTACTGCGGGTCACTGCATACTGTAACAGGTTTGCTCAAAAATGCAGAAGACAACCGTTTCCGACCGAATACCCTACGGCAGCAGAACTCAACAATTGCCGCATTCAAATCATCCGTATAGTGCAAGCACGCAGCTGGGCAACAGAGATTCAAACCTTGAAGAAAAACATCTCGGTTCACACAAAAAGTTCCTTGGCACCATTACGACCATTCATCGATGATGAAGGAACTCTTAGAATGGGAGGACGACTTCAAAATTGGATGTTGCCATATAATGAAAAACATCCTATTCTCATTCCCCATAACAGTCATCTAGACCAATTCATAGTGAGAAATGTCCATCGGAAGCTTCTACATGTCGGAAGTCAAGCTACAGCGGCATACATCCGAAGAAAATTGACAAGATGGAAATTACTTCAAAAGTTAAAAAACGACTTTTGGAAAATATGATCTAAGGAATATCTATCTGGGTTACAACGCAGAACAAAATGGACTTCGAAAGAAGAGAATTTGCAAGTGGGAGATTTAGTGTTACAGAAGGATGACAGCAGTCCTCCCAATCGATGGCCTTTAGCAAGAGCAGCAGAAGTGCATCCAGGCACCTACGGTGTTGTCAGAGTTGCAGCTGTTAAGAAAAAGGAAGATACAATTCTCAAGCGTCCAGTTACCAAACTCGGTCCGGTACCAAGACAGGAGGCAGAGGAAGGAAGAAGAAAGCAAAGCAGGGGTAGTGGAGTGTCAACAGTAACAAAAACTATAGCACTCTTATTTACGTTATGCACCATAACTTCGGCAACCAAGGGGTCGTATACAGTAAAGTATCCGTCACCTGGCCTATTCATTGAAGAACTTGGCCACGCAAAACTCTCGAGGGGAAACTTCAGGATCGAAGTAGCAGTGAACATCTCCAGCATCCAAGTAGATGAAGAAGATATAAACAAGACAATCAAACAAATGAATACCTTATGCGACAAGGCACTGGTATTATCTGCAGAATCCCATTGCAAAGAATTAAATCATCACCTGAGAGAGCAGCAAAGACAGATCATCTGGAATATGAGAAGCATTTATAGTCAAGATGTCAGAACCAAGCGAGGATTATTAGGGCAACTACTAACCTCAGTGTTTGGAGTCAACGATGAAGTCTACCATGACATCGAATCATTGAAGAAAAATCAACTAGAATTAATACATTCATCTAATCGTCAGACGAAGATCATGTTGTCAACTGCAGCAACTCTAAATGAGACTGAAGCCAGAATATCCCAGAAGTTGGATAATTTTCGAAGAAAACTCAATGAAGGGTTGCTAGCAATCAATGAGATGGAACCTTGGTACAAGAAGACGGACGACAACAAGCTAAACATACATGTGTTGACATCATATCAGATAGCCACCAACTACTTACAAGAGATGGGTGAGAAGTACAAACAACTTCTAAATGTAAAATTTAAAAGGGCAGACATCATGCAATTTATTCCATCGTCACAATTTGACAGAATAATGACTAATGCAATGGTCAATTAAATTCATACAGTCCACTACAAGCTCCACCCTGAACAATATCCTTTACAGACAGTACGCCAGTGTCAAACGGAAACAACTATCCGCCATATGCAACCTCCATTCTCGACGCAACCTCATCTGGTAAATGCTCCTTCCTGTTGTTTTATATTCAAAGAGTTTTTTAAATCAAAAAATTAAAGTTCGCCATTTTGGATTCAATGACGGTCAATTATCACTTTATTTTATTAGATTATAAGTTGCAGTATATGCGCGATATAGAATATGAAATAGATATTCTGGTTTTTAAAACATATTTACTTTATTTATATTTTAAAATAATAACTTATCCCCAAATAGCCCCTCGCTCATCCCAGTCGCGGGTCCCAGCATAAGGAACAAAATGACACCACCCTCAATACTCAATCACAAAAATGTACACGGGATATCAAAAATTGTAGTTAGAATATCAACTATTAGTTTACAGGTGTTGTTTATGCTGGCAGCAATTGCTAGTTGAATTTATTATTATTGTAACTTAGAAATAACAACTTGAAAACAATTCTCGCTATTTGTTTGGCCGTAAAATATTCTGCATCCTTAATTTGTACCATACCCACTACCAGGAATTGGTGATTTCGACATCTTTGACGTTTGGTACACGTTCACTAATTCGACGTTTTGGACATTTTCGGCGATATGTCCACTCACAGGATTCGGCGTTTTGTCCAGGCTAACTATTCGGCGATTTGTCCATTTTCGGCGATATGTCCACCGACAGAATTCGGCGTTTTGGGCATTTTCGGAGTTTTGTCCACGGTAACTAATTCGACGATTTGTCCATTTTCGGCGATGTGTCCACCGGCAGCATTCGGCGTTTTGGGCATTTTCGGCTTTTTGTCCACGCTAACTAATTCGGCGATTTGTCCATTTTCGGAGTTGTGTCCACCGACAACATTCGGCGTTTTGGGCATTTTCGGCGTTTTGTCCACGCTAACTAATTCGGCGATTTGTCCATTTTCGGCGATATGTCCACTGACACAAACGGGGGTTTTGAACAAAATCGAGCGATGCCAACTTTCCGATCCATGTGGGGTCATTTTACACGTTTCGGCGATTTGTCCATTTTCGGCGATATGTCCACGGACAGAATTCGGCGTTTTGGGCATTTTCGGCGTTTTGTCTACGATAACTAATTCGGCGATTTGTCCATTTTCGGCGATATGTCCACCGAGAGAATTCGACGTTTTGGGCATTTTCGGCGTTTTGTCCACGCCAACTAATTCGGTGATTTGTCCATTTTCGGCGATATGTCCACCGACAGCATTCGGCGTTTTGGGCATTTTCGGCGATTTGTCCACTCAAGCGAATTCGGCGTTTTGGGCATTAAAATACGATTCGGCGTTTTGTCCATTCGGCGATATGTCCAGGTCCCCAAAGACACGTTGATCAACGGAAAATGGGAACGAAGACCGATACATAGGACTAATGTAGCAACATTAAAAATTAAATTTAAATTAGCGATAGGAAAAATCCAATGCAAGGTTATTTAGTATCAAAAGGCAGAGAAAATTAACGCGCGGGTAAAGGAATCAGTAAGAGTTCTGAAGCACACACGATTGTGAAGCGCCAGAAGAAAAAACACCTATGTAATTACACACGCAGAGCCCGGGGAAAGAAATTCGGGCTGCAATTTGGGCCCCCAAACCCGGAAAATGTGGTATCAAAGGAATCAACATTTTGGTGGCCAGCCATTGCGACAACAATCAAGTCGCTAATTAATCGCGCCGCGGTATTAACCGCGGAATTACTAAATACAACGAAAAACAGGTAGTCATTGCTCTCCCCTCGGACCAATGAGCGTCGAGGAAGCAAGAAACAAAGAACATTAAACATTAAATAGACAGACGTTTGCAATAGGAAATCACTTAACCCAGGAGAGTCTAACCAACTAGAAGCCTCTTCAGGACCCAGCAGGAAGCTCTCCAGGCCGAAGAAAGCCTCCAGTTCCGAGTTCGCCGGCAGCCCAGGAGATTCCCAGGATCCGCCCACAGCTCACACAGCTTCCAGGACAGCCGATCCGCGCCGAACCAACCATCGTCCGCTCGCCATGGACACCCTCAGATCTGCTGCGTAAGCCAGCCCCGACCCATTGGAGGTCCAGTCCTGCGCCCGCCGCTTTACAGCGAACCTTGTGTTCCAGGAACTGCCGTATTCAGGAACTGTTCGGCCCGTCCCCCAAGAAGCCCCCGGCCTCTCCCCTGGCCCAAGTCGCCCGCGCCTGGACCCAGGAGCTGCCCCGGCCCCTTCCTTGCTGGGATGGACGTGTGCCCACAGGAACGATCCGCACGCCAACTAGGCCACGAACCCCGGATCTCGACTGTTTCACAGATTACAGCAAACCAGAATTTGGCACCCCCCGGAGAAGCCCCTTGGTCCAGCACATTCGGGACCCGCCCTTTGCTCTGCTACGCCGCCGACCGACCCACCAGCCCCCCCCCCCCGTCTGCGGGTCATCACGTGGTATCTGGAAGTGCGATTGACGGACGCCGAGGATGCCGAGCTAGAAGCCCTCTGGCGGGCCACCTGCGCAGACAACAGCCCCCCCCCCCGCGGTCTTGCTGGCGACGATCGACTATTCCCCGGACCCTCCAGCTGAAACTCGAGCCAGCGCCCGGACGACGCCCTGGTCCAGCCGTGGCCCCCGAGAGGTCGACCAGCGCCCCAGACGCCCTAGGAGAATCCCCCAGCCCGGCTCGACGCCTTACCCAGAACGCCCCCCGTGCCCGCCAAGAGCCTCTCCCTGCATCGCTCCCCGGAAAACCAGGACTACGAGCAGGCCGCTTTCCCCGCCTTCTGCGGCTAGGAAAGGTCGCACCATCACCACCCTCGGCACCGGAACCCGAGCCTAGACGAGTAGTTTACGTTTGTATATGTATATATTTCCTTTTTCTTTTTTATATAGTTTTATGCATTTATGTAAAGATTATTACTCAAATAAACGTATTAAAAGTTTACTCCAGTCAATCAGCAGCATCGACAAGGGTAACGCCTACATCAGGGTGGAACGAAAACGGCCTCTATTTATTTTTTTAAATTTTAGTTTTGTAATAGTGGGCAAAAGTTGCCTTTTAGGTTAAAAAAAAAAAAAGGTTGCTATACTACATCTTGAGGTGCCGCAAAGAGCTTAAAGTTTCTAAAAAAATTTTAAAAAATTTTAAAATTATAAACTTTGATAAATTATTTTTTATGGTTTTGTCGTACATATAATGTTAAAAAAATTGTTGTAAATACATATATAAGCATTAGAATTGGAAAAAATTATTAATTACAAAATATAATAATAATAAAAAAAACATTTTTAATGTAAAAAAGTTTGTATTTTTGCTAATTTTGGAACTTCTGTGAACTATTTTTGTTGTTGCAAATAGTTGTAAATAAGGTTTAAATAAAAGCTCCTCAAATCAATTATATATTTTTTTATTAGAGCACACGCAAAAAATATCGTAATACGCTTTTAAAGATATTAAAAGTTCCATTTTTATGATTTAAAAAACCCTTAATAATTACAAATGTTACAGCTACAAAATGTTTGTTTCTACTTCATTGACACATTAAACTGTTTTTTTGTATCAAATCTTGGCATGTTCTCACGTGAGTCAATTTTTGCTCTCATATATTCTTCTCTTGCGATTAAACCACAAACATTTTGAGCCGATTCGGTAACCAGTTTCACAGTTCTTTCCGCTGCTTGCGTGTGACAAGGAAGCCAGGGAAAGTCGATAAGCGGGTCCACTTTACTACTTGATTGAGTTTCAGATATCTTTCTTGTACAGTCTTTCAGAGAGTCACTGGAAACATGTTCTACCAAGATTTCAGATTTTCAGCCCATGAGATCATGTCGATGTAATTTTTTGCGTCAAAGTTTATCTGTGAAACTTTAAACTTTCTGACTCCGCCTCTACTTTCTGTTCTTGCTTTTAAAACAAGTTCTCTTACATGTTTGTTTTCATCACATAGCATGAACAAAAGGAGATTTTCTGCAGCAGCAAAGTGCCCATTCCTTTGAATAACCTTTCTTGAAATCATAAGAGGATACCGTGACTATAAGATAAGCTTAAACAGATGTTTAGAACCATAAGTACATGAAGGTTTTAACTTAATGTTAAACCACACAGGTGCATACACTTTAACATTGTACCCAGCCAGAGTCTTAAGGTTTTCAGTTAGATTTTTAGTTGCCACAAATAATCAAGTATACGGTTTGCTAATGTAAGCCACCTGGAGTGAGGAAGTTTTCCAAGGTTTCTTAAAGTTAAATCTAGCTGACAATTCCCACTTGATACAGCGATATACACATCCAATAAATCCTTCTGATCTGTACTTAAGTCATTTATGTTCCCCAAAAGAGGAAGGTTATTTTCAATTGGCAAGGAAGTAACCACAAGAAGATTAGCACAGTTTTCCAGCTGCTGAGCTATTTCGCCTTTAAACTCATTGGGTCTCTTCGTTTTACCATCTGTATGTATGTATGTATGTATGTCTGTAACCTCATTTACCTTGCGGTGTAGAGGCTGGTGCTTTATGCGCTGGCATCTGGCGGTCCAATGCTCAACTTGCCCCGGATTCGGGATACAAAGTTGGAGCGCGCCTTTGGTGCTTGCGCAGCAACCATTGTGTAAGTTGTGTGTCTTGGTGATGTGTTGACCTTGTTACTCTATCTCTTAGGTCTGTGGTTCTGAGTAGAGCACAGTTAATTTGGTGCCCATCTGTGAATGGTATCACTGAGCCCGATTCTAATCGCCAAGGATACGGAAAAATTCCGACCCCAGCGGGATTCGAACCGAGGACTTGCTTGATGCAATCCTGGCGCTTACTCATCTGCGCCACGCAACTTCTTTTTACCATCTAAATTATAAAAAAGATGTGGCAAAGCTAGCTCATTTCCATGGAACAAACAAACTAACCATTGTAAAGGTCTTCCTATTTCATTTTCCATCAAAGAAATCACTCCATTATTATGTCCAGTATTTACAACGATTCCATCACACCCAATAGCAGTAAAGTTCAAAAGTTGTTCGTTGTGTTTTTTATCTTCAAGAAACTCCAGTATACTGTCTGCTATGTATTTTCCAGGACCAGATTTAGGTGTTACGTGACCTAAAAACTTTGAGTTCGTTTATTAGTAAAACGTGCTCTTCCGAAATAACTTTTTTGTACAACTTAGTTTGTTACCAGGTAAAGCCTCCGAACTTAAAATTTGGGGTGGAGCCTCCAGTTCCAACTGCTTCACCAGGCCACCAATGGGAGCTTCGGCCGCCTGGCCACGAACATATAAATATACGCGACTTTCAAACCAAAAATCACTTCTTGGCGGTCGCTTAGATGCAGAAGGCAGTTACTACGTGGGATTAGACAGATTGAGGCCCACGTAGTAACAATCCTCCGATCGTCGCTGCTGCTGAATCTTCGCCGCCGTAACCGACGTCTGACCACGGGAGACGCCGAGCTAGCCAGCTGCCGTCCCGTGCCACCGCCAACGTCCGAGTACCTAGAGATCCGCGCCAGTGCCGTTCCTCGACGCCGGAGCGCGTCGTCCCTGTCGCCGGAGCCCGACATCGCCACTTCATAGTGCGTGTGGATTTAGTGTAGGACATTTCGTTTAAGTTAGCAAGTAAGTTAGCTTTAAGTTCTTTTAGTCTTAGTGTGTATATATTTGTTCTCTCGTATATTTACTTCTCTTGTGTGTATGCTGTGTGTGGCACGGTGACCGTGATTCCGCTGCTCGCGCATTACATCACCTGTGTCGCACACACGTTGTATTTACATTTGTGTTTTTCTTTCGCTTTCTCTTTCTCGTTAGCAGTATGCATTGTTGACGTATGTGAGTATTGTAATACATGCTCCTCGTGTAAATTTATTTTACTTGTACGCATACTCGTACATATATACTGCAGTGGTATTTAACCCTGTACTCAGCTCTGGTAGCAATGCAAAGAAATTAAAAATAAGAGTTGAGGTAATGCATTCAACTGAAAAATTCCATATAATTTATCAAATCATAACCACAATGGCGAAACTTGGCCATTAACATTGAAAGTAATTGAATTAATAGAAAAATATTGACGCTCAATTTTCATGTATTGGAGTCAGTAAAAATAATTTTAAACATAATATGAAAGGTTTGGGCAATGTAGAAACCGAACCTAAATTTGTTAATACTGGCACAGTAGTTCAAAATATGCACAGCTTAAAATGAAGCGTTAGCTATTGTGGTGTAGCAGAGGTTTGGCAACGCTATGTAACTGCGGATTAGCCTAAGGGACGAAGTGCAGGTACCCGGACGAGAGTTTTGGGTCAGTTTTTAAGACATTCGAGTTGTGTTCTTGCTAACAGTAACTTGTATTTGTATGAGATCTGTCTAAGTTATATTTATTTAATAAACATATATTTCCACTACAACATCTTTAATTAGCCTTAACCACGAGGACATAACATCTGGCGACGAGAAATAAAAGTGAAGTTAAGACAAAAATACAGTGGAAACAATTCAAGTGAAGTGACTACGTTAAGCGTGGGTTGTGTTTTCTTCGGTCAAAAAACTTTCGTGTTTCGTGTAAGAAAAATTGCTTATGTAATAATGGCCACGACTGAACAGTTTACCAAAGGAGGCTGGAGCACTTTTTCGCGGCGACCGAAATAAAGGACAGTGACGGAGCAAAACGCAAGAGTGCGGTATTAATTTCGGTGTATAGGGAAAGGGTGGAATTTTACGGGACAACACAGAAACGCGACGAAAGCATCACAGAGTGACATGCTAGAATCAAATATCTAGCAGTGAATTGTAAATTCCTGGGCTTGGACAAGATTCTGCGGGACAAATTTGTCACGGGGCTTCGCAAGGAGCCCATCTTGGACAAATTGTGCGAAGAAGAATACAAGGAGGACGCAACTATGATCGAAATAGTGGAGATGCCAGTGGAAGCCAGTACGGCGGCTGCAAGTATTGCTGTATCTAAAAATGTGATTGTCACAAATAAAACCTCAGGTAGTTGGATTAATCAAATTTACATTACTGTCAGATTGCTGTTATTTTTATAATTTGCTGACACAATACAACTATCGCCATTTAATTATCAATATTATTGCAATTCAATAGAATTTAGGGATAAATAATGTGGTATAGTAATTACCTTGTATAAGTAATATTCAGTATAAAAGCATAAGTATAAAGTAAGGTTAAGTGTTCCTGGGTAAACAAACGTAAACCATTTATTATTTTTTCTAAGACCACCACTAAAAGTAGACCTTTTAGCGCTAGTTTTTTTCACCAAAAGTGACGTTTTATAATTTAGCATGTTTAAAATGAGATCAGCTGTTTACTTTTAGCGCATGTGCTAAAAATGAAGTGAGGTTATAAAACTACAGTTTCGAACTGGAAGTAAGGCTGTAAAGTTATTCTAATAACTTCTTGCGTTGGAAGTAAAGTGTTTTTTTAAATAATTAAAGCGTTATGTAATGAATAAAGTCAGATGTGTACTATTATAATTACCTTTGACAACTAACTTTGATAGTACTGGCTCCGGAAACATTCACCTGCGCGTCAAGGCCATCTCTTTATTATGACATAAATTATAACTGTTATAAATGCAAACCTTTGTTAAATCGACATTTATGGATCAATAGCAGAAAATTTAAGGTCGTAGAAAAGATAGTGTATGCAAACTCGTGCTAAAAGTGCCTTCGGCTTCGTTTAATAATTTTCATGTCTCGTGCATAAACATCAACTTTTAGCACTTGTTGCATAAATAGCTATTATAATAAAGTTTTTGTACAAACAAATATGGATGATTTTCAGTAATACATATAACAGAAAGCTTAAGAATTTGTATTTTGTAATGAAATGAAGTTGTGTTACAACAGTTAAGCACTAAAATTCAATAACACTAACAGGTACTAATTAATTAAATGCCAAACGTATTTCTATTGACTAGTAGACAGTAGCTTCTCTTGTCAATTTTTATACCATAGAGTCGTTTACCATAGTGTTTTATAATATGGTTGGTACATTCAACTTAATAACCTAAAAAATATAAGCTGTAGAAATATTATCAAGATCGAAACAGGTCAATTACTTTTTTCCATATGCAAGCTTGTGTTGTATATGTACAGTCGTGTGCAAATAAATCTGGGACAGTGTTTTTTTCACATGCAGATTCAGTTAAGAATTTGAAGAATATTTCCATGGATTTACTCTTATCAGAGAGAGTTACGGGTTTCAGTACCTGTTAAAGTTTAATGTAACTCTTTCTGATAGCAGGAAATCCATGGAGATATTCTTCAATTCTTAACTGAATCTGCATGTGAAAAAAACACTGTCCCAGATTTATTTGCACACGACTGTACATAAACACTGGAATCACCATCTGCTATTAATTTTTTATACTTGAATTCATGCATTTTTATACTGCAAACAAAATCCTTCGACAATAATATCAGCCTCAATTCAAGAAGAAGATCTAGCCCAGTTCTTGAAACAGGTGTGAAGTATAAGACCTTCCTTGGTGCTCGGCCTATTATAATTCCCTGCAATATTAATCATTGGGTAAAATAAAGTATATTAAAATGTCAGTCTGTATTAAACTTACAATTCCAGATGCTGCATTATAGTTGTGCCCATAGTTACGTTTAGATTATCTTCCATCTAGATAAACTGCAATCCATGGTATAAGTACCATCTGCATCAATTTGACCTTGTGCAATAGCTAAAGCATACTCTTCTTTACCAGCCTTTTCCATGTGCATGTATGTACATTGATTCCATCCATACCCGTTAACCCGTTACACATATACTGCAATGGTTTAATGCCCACAGCAATTCTGGTTGCCTAACTAACACGAAAATGAAACAATTCGAAATGAGCACAGAATTAATATTTTGTTTATTACAAGATAAAGTCAGTATTTTACACTAATAAATGCACGTGATTGATTAGCAGTAATTATAATTTGATTGAGAAAGGTTAGAATTTGATAAAGCAGTATCAAAAAGGTTACGTTTAACGTTTTATTCATAATTGATGTTCGGAATGGCAAGCGCAGCAACAACGTCATATTATTAGTAGCTTCAGCGTACTTATGCGAACGTTTTGTCCGTCCGTCCGTCCGTCCGTCCGTCTGTCTGTCTGTCTGTCTGTCTGTCTGTCTGTCTGTCTGTCTGTCTGTCTGTCTGTCTGTCTGTCTGTCTGGATCGCCTGTAACTTTCGAACGGCTACAGATATCGAAATTGTGAAAGGGGGCAAAGTTGTTGCTAAGGTCCCGAGCACCTTCATGCGCTATTTGGTTTTGGCGAAAGGTGGCGATTTTCCACTTTGCAAAATTTCCAAGCATTTTAGCACAGTGGCGGCTTGTCCACTTGGCGCCATCTACAGAAGTTCGGTGGTCACGTTTTGAACTACACATTCTGGGTGCACTATAATACTTAATGTTTTCGCAGTGCTGAAGCTACTCTTTAGACCTGTACTTGAGCAGTTTATTTGCATTGAATTTACCTGATGTGAATTTTGCCGTTTTTGGTGTTTTGCCTTCAAATTACGCTATATTCTTGTAGGAGCGGACCATTTCTGTTTACAGTCAATTTGAAGGTTAAAGCTGTCAGATAAGAATTAGAGAAATTGCCATACAAGTTAATAAGCTTTACTCGAAAGTAATTGTAATACTGAGTGTAAATATCCAACCCTTTTGATAAGGGTTTTCTCTAATTTACATCCTACAGCACTGCAACAAACACAGGGCACTTGTAAAAAATAATGCACTCTGAGTTCATACTAAAAGTAATTTAGGTACTTCAAGGAAATTTAAAACAGTTCTAGAACATTATTTTGATGTCATGGAGACAAATTAGTTCTGTTGGACTTTTCTGTATATTTAGTAAACATTTTCAATATGAGTTGAAATGTACTGATAATAGATAGAAGATATTAATACAAATGTGCTGATTTTAAACTTACTCATCTTGTAGTTTATTGCTTTCCATTAGAATAGTAGCACTGCTGTCCTTTTCAATTGCGTGGCCGAAGGAGGTAATGTTTGGTTCATATGTTCGTTGGTCGGGGCATTATCTTCAATTGCACTTTTATAAAACAGTATAACACAGTTTTACAAATTTTTACATAAATCGTCAGTCAGTGAATTACTCACCTGTTGTTATTTATATTTTGACACAATTTTCGATTTATACACGACTGTTTAATTTTATTTGCTCGTTTTGTACGGCTTTTGTACGACACTTTGTTTACTTAACCGTGGTTTTGTTCTTGTCATTTCGTTTACTTTTAATTTAGCAACAGAAAAACAAAACAGGCACCTTACTAAACAAGACAGCGTAGGTACTTCTCACCACTGCGGTAACCGGAATGGAAATACGGACTGTTGAATTGCTTGTAAAATGTAAAGAGTTTGGGGGGAGGGGCTGACTTTGACCATAGATAAAGAAAGAAGAGTGATTGCTTGTCTACTGTACTTCTTCTCTTAATATGCTTGGTTCAAGTTCTTCTTCTTCTTGTCATTTTGGTTTTCCTGTATATCTTGAGCTGTATTCATCTTGATAACACCTTTTCAGCCTCTTGTAGTTTCTTTCCGTTCTTGTCTTCTACAGCTAGCGTTCTGGATTTAAATAAACTTTTTTGGTTATCTGTGTGTTACTATGTTTCTAATGCTAACAATTAGTAATATTTCATCAATTGAAAATATTTCTTTGAATAGTTAACAAACACTGTGATTCCATTTTACTACAAAAACGATTAGATATATTTCAAGCAACACATGTCGAATAATTCAATCCATGTTGCGAATATAGTCGCCCAACCGCTGGCTTAATGGAATAAACTGTTGACTCTGGATTCTACACGATCACTTTTGGCACTCTCTAGAAAAAAAATATGCGAGAAAAATAGTTGTGTACTAATAAGTAAATAAACCAGCAAGGTAACTGCTGAGTACTGATTGTGGTGAGTAGTTGAGGTATACCTATTTACTTGGCAATTAGCAGGCAACGTATACATAGATATATCCCTAATCGCAATAATACACTTTTATGAAAACAAAGCAAGTATTAACTAGATGAGTTCCCAAAAAGGACTGTATTTACAGGCCATTTAAAATCAATTATCACGAATCTACGCCATAAAAAATGACGTTTTCCAAACGATCGCGCATTTGCCATGAGTAATAATAAATAAGAAAAAGAAAGGGGCGCTAATTGTCAGAACACACAGTTTCAAAGCAACGTCTACATAGCGCAAAAATAAAATTAGCAAAATCTGTGTATGTATAAAAGTAAACGAGAGCAATTGACGGACACTTTGCATGCGAGTGTCAGAGCCTCCATCATGGAAAGTGTAAGTAGCTTGTGATAGTGAAAACGAAGCGGCTGATTTTGTCGATTTGCAAACAGGTACGGCGTGCTGTATTTCTGATTGTTCTCGTTTCGAATGCACTTTTATGGGCTCATCCTGTGGTTAAAAATCAAACCCATTACGAAGTGCTGAGTGATGACTTAAACGATACAAATGGAACTGCACATGATCTGTAAGTAAAGCTACTTAGTGGATTATGAATTTTTATTTTTGTTTTTCCTTAGGTACGTGATTAGAACTATTGTGTATGTAGTTGGTATTTTGACTGCAGACAACGATACTGATAGTTCCAATGAAACGTAAGTTTATAAATAATTTTCTTATTTTATTTGTTGGAGACATAATCTAAGCATTATTATTACCAGTGTCATTTATCTATGATGCAGACATTCCAATTCAGAATTTTGTGTACCTTCAATTCAATGAGAAATGATACTGCCTGTAAGTGATGGTTCAGATATGAACTGAAATTTTTATGCAATACTTTATTGACGTAGGTAATACATCAACAAAGCAATTGCTGATCATATTCGGAAGGGTGTGGAAGTGATTCTCATTTGAATTCAGTGAGCGGCATGACGTCTAGTATTATCTCGGTGGAGTCAAACGTTTCTTATCGACCGATTTCGCCATTTAGTTCAGTACGCGAGCTTTACTGTCTCCTTTATACGACGAATAATAAAGAACATATAACCCTTGTCATATCACAAAAAAGCACTCGCAATGTTCATCACAAACATGTTAATGATGAAAAGAACAATTCGTCTTTTTCTTCAATCCGATTCAGAAATTCTACTGAGACTTTTAGTTTCTTGCTATCTGACTCTTAGTTTCATTTTAAATTCCTTTACATCGTTTGAAATTGCTGCAAAGACAATTGGACTCAGGAAACATCGTTGTTTATAATCCACTTGTTTTTTCAAAAAGTTTTGACGTTTCGTGTTTTGACCTAACAGAATTGATACTTCTTACTTATAGAATTTTTATAACTGCTGTGTTACTACGTATATCTTAAAGACTTCTTACATGTGATCTCTATCTACTTGGCCAAAAGCTTTTAGGTAGTTAGCTCTCATTGCTGTTCAAATATTATAAAAAATATTGCATTTACATTTGTTTAAAATTAGAGTTTTCACAATTTACTCTTAGTTTCATTCACCATCAGAATCGACAAAATCTTCCCTGATTATGAATAACGGATAACAATGGGAGGAAAAGTACAAGTCGTTAAAATTCACCGAATAAACAAGTCATTCATTTAATAAAAAATTACTTCATTTATAATTCTATTCCAATTTCAGACACGAACAAGTGGACTTGACGTTTTACGATTCAGCACATAACAGCAGCGTCATAGACCTCACCAAGATCCATGCACCCGTACAAACGAACGTGAGTGGCCAAATCGTAACTGGCATAGCACCAACCAATTTCGGAACAATATCCCTGAAGGATAACGACACGCACACAGCCGGCTATCTACCTCTAAATTCTCCAATATATCCCAACGTTCTAATTACCTATACGACTAACCTCAGCTCATCGGATTCCGCAGAACAGAAAGAAATTCTCGACGACTTGCCAGCTGAATTGGGGATTTGATCGACTACAGTTATAAAAAATGTTAATGTTCAAGCCAAATTGTATTGCATCAAAAACTGCTTACTGTATCAAATGTGTAATTTATAATATTTATTATTTATGAATATACTGTTAAAACAATGGTTGTTAAAGCTTCTTTTTTCTGTTTTTATTCCTTCAGCTAAACTTCAGTAATTGTGAAAACCTTTATAAGAAGTTAGATCGTTCTAAAAAGGGTTTTTTCTAGTTACGTTATAGTATTTTATTATAAAAACAAACTTAAATATGGAAAGATATAGGTAAGAAGGAAGAAGCTTCGGTCTTATGTAATGTACAGTTATATTCTTAATAACCACATCAAAACCCACATATACACACAACAAAACACATATATTTGAAGACAAAAAGTGACGTATAAGTGCAGTCAATCTGTATTCTGAAGAAGTAAGCGATACTAATAATCTGTAAGGAACTCAGTTATATACCAACACCTAATAGCACTAGTAGTAGTGGAAGAGACTTAACATAAACTTCGGACAATTAGTATGACCAAAATTCCTGATTACGGTGACCGTTCTCTGCAACTAAAAATGAAAACACAACTATGATGTTCGGTTTATTTGGTACTCTTAAAGCAGGAAGGAGTTTAATATTCCTGTGTGAGTTCTATTCTAAAGTTTTGGGTGTCTAACCGCTTGGGGATCTTTGTACCACGTAAGGACTAACAAGCAGGTATGGATGCAGGGAGTCATTGCCACCGAAAATCGGCTTGACTACGGGATTCAGGGGTTAATTTTCCAGCAAAAATCGGCTCGCCAAAGGATCAGGGGTTGTTTGTCACCGAAAATCGGCTCAACAATATATCGGGGACGGTTCCTGGACTCTGAGAGTCTTCTCGAGAAGAATCCTAGACCAGAGTTGCTTTTAATAGGCCAGATATTGTCCTTATAGACTCGATTCTATATGGATCATTTTCTAGGGGGAGAAAATTGGGCTGCACTGCGGGTATGAGCTACGCTAAGCCATTTAACTTAATATGTTGCGGAGAGTACGACGGCTTAACATAAGTACTAGTTACTACCCGGAAAAGGTAAAGAGTCAGCAAGGAGTGTTTGGGCTTATGACAAAAATATTGTTTT
>CALNHX010009268.1:0-51629 GCA_940337035.1 Agriotes lineatus | reverse complement strand
CTAAAAAGTGAGTTTTAGCGTGAAAAGGTCCTCATCCGTTTCAAAAATCAATCTCGAAGAAGCAAGAGGTCACAAAAAAGTGACAACGGCACGCGTTGTTCCCAAGCGGTCACCCATCCAAGTACTGACCGCGCCCGACATTGCTTAACTTCGGTGTCGGACGAGAACCAAATTCAAATTCAAATTCAAAGGGATTTATTTACAAATATATATACAGGGATTAACAAATACATAATTTTTACATTATAGTTACTATATGCTACAATCTATGTTATATTATTAATTTTTTGTTAGTCGGTATTATTATCTAAAGTTTCCTGCTCTTTATTTTTCGAGCTTACACTTTAATGCGTTTTATTTGGGCGACTGGCCGTTATCGCCGCCGTTTTTCGGCGACTTATTGTGATTTTGGTCGTTGTCGGTATGCTTTAGTGTTCGTTTTCATGGGATTTTGCAGGAAAAAATATAAGCTAAAAACCTGCTCTAATTGTGCCGCCAGTGGGAGTTTTTTGTGTTTGAATTTCTATTATATCTTTGTTAGCGTTTCAAGAGAGGCTTTTAGCTTATATACCAAACTCAGACAGGTTTTCCGCAAAGCTGTTGAATGTGGTACATTTTTCGAGGGGAAGTACACCCTCGTAACAAATTGTTTAGCTGTTTTACAGCTTTCAGCATTCAATCAACGTTTATTAATTTATTTAAGTTTTTTAGTTCCTCGCAGAGGTCCTTGAGCTGCGTCGCTTGGTCGGTGCTTTCCTGGTGCATGGCCATTTGATTGGCCCTTGGTGCTGTCCCAGTAGCGCTTGTGTTGGCTGGTGTGGCCGCTGCTGGTCCGTGATTGGCTGCGGCTGCCCTGTGCCAGAGATTGATCTGCGGGGGCGGCGCCGGCTTCCATCGGTCGGTTCTGAGGGCCGGGAATTCTGATTGGCCCGGCGTTCTCGTTTCTGGTCGCTGTTGGGGTGCCCTCTTCCGTCTTAGTTGCAGCTTAGCCTGGTAAATTTCACAAACTATATTATTTGCCGTGTGTGACTTACAACAGTTTGCGCATGTGGGAGCCTCTTCCTTCGTCCTCTTGCATTCTTGTGATAAATGGCTTTCGGCACATTTAACACATTTTGGCTTAGCGAAGCAATTTGTCGTTCCGTGTCCCCATAATTGGCATCGATGGCATTGTATTAGCACTTTGGTGTTTATCAGTCGCTCCCAGGAGATCCTCGTATGGGTCACGAACCTGTATTTTTGGTTGAGGTTCTTTAGCGTTATTTCGTTCCCTGTAATAATCATATACAGGGGACGCTTGGCTCTCATTTTAATGCATTTCTGCATCTGCAGTCCTTGTCGTTTTAGGTCCTCTTCGACTTCAAGCGCCTCTGGCTGTCCATCCAGTCCTCGCACTACGAAAGCATGGGTTTTTCTGGTTTTCTCCGTGTATGTGTGGAATGCTACGTTCTGTTCTTTTAGCGCGGTGATGTAGGATTTCCATTCCTCGGTGTCGTTTATAAAGATGTTTGTTGTTTCCTTCGTGTATTTGACGTTGAAGCCCTTCGTTGCGTTAGATTTCAAATGCCCTATTAACGCGGCATGTTGCACTTCTTTGCCGTGGATGACTATCGGCGACGGTTTTCTATTTTTTTGGTTGCAGTCCTGCTCAGGCTCGTCTTCGCTTTCGGCAATTTCCATTTCTTCTTCCTCCGAATCAGTTAGTGGGGCGTACCTGTTTTTTGTTTCTGTTAATGCCCTTTTTGCAGTCGTTTTTTCTTTTGTCTGCGCGCTCCGCTTTTTGCGTTTCTTCTGGAAGCTCCAGTCTGTAGTTGAATTTAAATTTCCGCTGGTGGTTGCTGTTGTAGCTTGCGCTGCGTTGCCGGTCGTCTCTGTCTCACTTACTGTCGTTTGGATATCCTCGGATTTTCTCCATTGGAATGTCATGCTGTTTGAGCCCGTGATAAGCTCCGGGGTCCAGTTCTTGGAGGCCGCGGTCGCACTCGCGGCGGTGACGGCTGCCGCTGGGAAGTCCGCAGGGTTGCCGGTTTTCCTTCGCTCGCTTGATTCCATTGTATTCTTGGAATTATCGGCTGTTTGGTGCTTCAGGGCCCGTTGCTGGTGGTTGACGGTGCTGGCTACCGGAAAGTCCGCGTTGTTGCCGGTTGTCGCTGCCTTGTTTGTTTTCGTTGCTGATTGTAAAGTTGCGGCGTTGTCGGTTTTCTTATCGTTGCGAGTCCCCAAGGGCTCGCTTCTTGTCGGCGCATTGTAGGCTGGTAGACTCGTTTGTTTTAGTCCATCGGGCGGTGTTGTACGCCCCTCCAAAGACGTTTTGCAGGATTCCGTGTGGGCTCCGCTTTCCTTCTCTGCTCTTTCCTTCTCTGCCTTCTCTACTCTTTGCATGCACTCCCAGTATTTCGTAAATGCGTCCTGTTGTTGTTTACCTGATTTTGCTAATGCTTTACCTTTCAAGCTTTCTAGGTTTAGTTGCCGTGCATCTTTTTGTTTCGGGGTTTTAGCGGTGTTGCCGGATGTCGCTGCCTTGTTTGCTTCCGTTGCTGAGTGCAGAGTTGAGGTTGAATTTCCCACGTCATCGAGAGTGTGCTTCTTCATGTTAATTCTTGCACGCTGCACATTTCTTTTAGCTTTCAAAATGTTTGAGATTACTTTCGATCGAGCGTCTGCATTCGAGATTTTTTCGCGCAACTCGTTTGCTGCACGCTTCGCGTTAAAGGTCGACGCGCGTTTTTTACGCATCCACTGACGCTGCCGTTAATTGTCTTTTAATTACACTATCACTATTTACACGATTTACAGTTTATGCACATATCGCGCTCTTCTGGGCATTGCTGGGTGCGCTGCCCGCTGTAGTTTATGTCGGGCTGGCCCGATTGTTCGCTTCGCGTTTACTCTCGGTAAAAAATCACTTTTAAGTAGGCACGTCTGCTTCTTACCGCTGCCTGACTGCGACTGGACGAGAACCGGTGCTTTCAATGTGGTATGGCCGTTGTCTGTAATCTTACTCATTATCCGGGCTTAAGAAGAGCTTTAATGACTTTAACGACTTCTATTGGGAATAGCCCTATAGCCCGAATAAAAATCGAAAAGCAAATGCGCGAAGGAAAATGGGCGCCTCGCGCTTGCCATCCGGTCAGAATTTATTGTCCGAGCCGCAACACAATTTTATTTAAAAAAAAAAATCGCTGCAAACCTTGGTCTATTACGATTGCAGCGGATTGATAACAGCGACAGGGCTCATTTATTTAAAAATTAAATATAAATCTATTACGATAATGGAAAATCTTTATTTCGATTTCTGTTTATCCCTTATTAGGTATATGATTAACCGCGTTTCGGGCAAAAAATTAGGCCGTTGTAAATTAATACCAACAGCGTAGGCAAATCTTACACGCAGCAGAGCGTTATCTTTAATAGAAACGCGGGCCCATAAATTTAATTCGTCGACAGGAAGTGTAACATCAACAACCAGACCGATCTCGGATTTCGCGTATTCTGCAAGCTCACAATTTTGCAAGTAGGTGCTCGGTATGAAAAAGCTATTGATGTAATGTGTTATTATTAATAAAACGCGCGCGGGTGAACGAAAGCAGGAGGGTTCGAACAAAGAGTCGAGGCGCCCGACGGCGTCGCGGTGCCCTAGCCCGCTTCGATTTTCGCGCGGTCTTTCGGCTCGCCGAAGAAGGTCTCGAAGAAGAAGGCGTCCAGGAGAGGTTCGTCGAACGGAAGGTCGATGCGCCGGGACTCCCGCCGCTAGACGGGGACGCCTTCGAACTTCGAAGCGGGGCCGCCGCTCGACTCGCTCCCGACCGAGCTGCACGGAGCGAGGTTCGAGAGCGAATTTTCGGCGAACCGAAAGAGCCAGGGCGATGCCGCTCGGGACGCTGACGGACGGTACCAGCCGCCTTCCCGGAGACCCCCGGACGCCGCTCCCCGACGACGGAAGGGAGTCCTGCGGCGCCACAAAGAGGAGAACGCGCCGGCCGAGATCTAGATTCTCGGGAAGTTCGAGGCCCTCGGCGGGCCCGGCGGCCCTTCCGTCGAACGCCGGCGCGACGATCCGACGGCCCGGTGTTTCTCCTCGGCGAGTGCGAAAGGTGATCGCCGTAACTCGAAAGACGCGGGCGTCGCCGCCGCCGGAACGCGAGGGCGGCGAACACCAAAGCGCCATGTACGAGGCCGTCGAGGAGGATTGAAAATTTCGAGCGATTTCTATTGCCGGTACGAACGCTCGCAGTTGGTTATCGGCGAGCTCGCTCGCGCTCGCGATTCATTCTCTTTCTGCCCGAAAGCGAGGTTCGCTGCTTTACTTACAGTTTACAGCCGCGGGTTGCGCGAAGAACGAGTGAAGTTGTTAAAAAGTTAAGTGAGTTATTAGTTCGAGAGTTTAGTGTGTGCGCGATGGCAGATTCGGCAACGGCATCCCCGGCAGCGGCGTCTGCGGCCGCCGCCTCCACGCCCGCTTCGTCGAAGAAATCCGCGAAGAAGGGCGCCAAGGCCGGAGGGGCCCGCGCGAAGCCCAACCACCCTCGCACCTCCGAGATGGTGAACAACGCGATCAAGAGCCTCAAGGAGAGAGGCGGCTCGTCACTTCAGGCGATCAAGAAGTACGTCGCCGCCAACTACAAGGTGGACGCCGAGAAGCTGTCGCCGTTCATCAAGAAGTACCTGAAATCGGCGGTCGCGTCCGGAGCTCTCGTTCAAACCAAAGGTAAGGGCGCTTCGGGCTCTTTCAAGCTGAGCGGCGGCGCCGCCGGAGGCGGTTCCGCCAAGCAGTCTGACAAGAAGAGCTCAGCCGCGACCCCCAAGAAGGCGGCGGGCAGGAAGCCGGGCTCCGGAAGGCCTAAGGGCTCGACGGCCGCCAAGAAAGCCGCCAAGCCGAAGAAGGCCGCCGACAAGAAACCTAAAGGTAAGAAGGCAGCCGCCGCTTCCCCGTCCGCCGCCGCCGAGAAGAAGGCCGCCAAGCCCAAGTCCCCCTCGAAGGCGAAAAAGACTACCAAAGTGCCCACGAAGAAGCCGAAAGCGCCGAAACCCAAGAAGGCGAAGGCCCCCGCCAAGGCGGCCTCCCCCAAGAAGGCAGCAGCGAAAAAGAAGTAATGCGTCGCCGTCCACACACCACCACCGGCCGGCCTCCAGCAGCCAGGATCCTGCTTCCGACGACGTGCCGCCGCGACGCGGCATTAAAATGGCCCTTTTCAGGGCCACAAATATTTTTACAAAAAGAATTTTCGACAGACGTCGAGTTCCGCTGGTGTTAACGAGCACCGCAAAATCATTTGCTTAATATTATTGTAATGCAGCTGCGAGGGGCTGCCGGCTAGCTCTCCTCTCATTACAATAAGGTCAAGGCACAATTTTTGAATTTCAACGTAATCACACCGATTCGATGAAGCTAACGAATGAGGTTTGTAATAAATCGAAGGAGCTAATTATATTAAATGGTAGGGAGGTTTTGCGTAACAGATATTTTAAAATTAAAAGTAACTAGGTGTGTGCAAACTCGCATTTTCAACTGACGCGACGTTAGCCTGCCGCTTTTAACGAGCACCGCACAAATCATACTTGAAATTGTAAATACGGCGTCGCTCTGTTATTACAATTTTTTAAATAAAATATCGACGCGATCGCGCGAATTAAATCAACTCGAACGAAGGAGCTCTAGTTAGGGTTAGGGCATCGAAAACATTCTAGTTAACAAGTTAAAACGAAACTCGCGCTTTTAACAGCAAATTCAATTGAATTTTCAATTTCAAAGCAATAAACAATAGCAGCAAGAAGGTGCAAAAGAGCTAATTAAATTAAAAAGGAGGGATTAAGGTTGCGAAGAGTTTAAAATTAAAAGTAACAATGTTCGTTGTAACGTCGCCTCTTAGATATTCTTTTTTATTAGATTTTGTGGTTCTGAAAAGAACCGTTTTTTGTTTGGAGTTTTATCGCAGGCGCGATGAAATTAAGCCCGTTCGCCTCTGATGCGTCTCGCCAGCTGTATGTCTTTGGGCATGATGGTCACCCTCTTGGCGTGGATGGCGCACAGATTGGTGGCCGATTGAGTGGATTCGAGGCGTTTCCTGTTTGTTGCCGAGATGCATGTCATCCACGCTGGTGCTGCGTACGTCATTATGGGCCTGACGTACTGCTTATATACATTAAGCCTGGTCTTTATGGGAGGCTTTTGTGGCAGGCCAGGATCGGGTAGAGCATCCCCCTTGCCCGGCGAGCCTTGACGATAGTGTTCTCGGTGTGTTTTGCAAACGTCAGCCGTCGGTCAATGGTAACCCCCAGGTATTTGACCTCGTTGCTCCATGGGACGTTCCGTTGTTGGACTTGGATTGTCGGTATGTCAGTAATCCGCTTCTTCGTGAAGGCGATGGCCTCTGTTTTGTCTGAGTTGAGCTTGAGGCGCCATCTGTCATACCAGCCTGGCAGTTGATCCAGTTGTGCTTGCATTCTCCTGACTGCTGCTGTTGGTATCCTGGACTTTCAATATATCATTACATCGTCCGCGTATATTGCGCATTTGACGTCTTGAGCGCAAGGGATGTCATTGATATACCCGTTGAAGAGTATAGGAGATATGCATCCGCCTTGGGGGATTCCTGCTGCGGCCGGTGTTACCTGGGATGTCCTGTCTTGTACCCGGACGACAAAGGACCTATTTGTCAGGTAACTGTGTAGCAGCTGTGTATAAGCCGCAGGTAGCCGGTGGTGGTCGGACAGTTTGACGAGCAGTCCCTGGATCCATACTTTGTCGAAGGCCTTTTCCGTATCTAGAGATACGGCGACGGTAGTTTCTCCTCTGTTAAAGTTTTCGGCGACTTCGTCGATAACTTTGACGAGCTGGAGCGTCGTTGAGTGTTCCGCTCTGAATCCGAACTGCTCAGGACGGAACTGCAGGTGGGGGCTTAGGCGTTTTAGTAGGACCCTCTCAAATATCTTGGCCAGTGCTGGTAATAACGATATGGGCCTGTAGTTATTGGGCTCCGTTTTGCGTTTTCCTGGCTTAGGAAGCATGATTATGACGGCACGCTTCCATGGGCCGGGAAAATGTCGTAGCGCAATTATCCCGTTGAAAACTCGTGTGATGTGAGCCAGGGTCGTCTTTGGGATGTTTTGCAAAGCCGCATAGGATATTCCGTCTATTCCGGGGGCTTTGTGGCGGCTCTGGTGTAGTATAGTGCTCTTGACTTCATTTGGCGGGATAAACGGGATGTGTTCCCCTGGTTCCGCACGTAATATGCCTTGGAGTTGAATGTTAACTCTCCTGGTATGTTCTACGTCGGCGGAATCGTTGGGCATGAAGTTCCTCTGGAGGGTGGTGGCGAAGATGTTGGCTTGTTCCTGGGGGTCGTAGGAGGGTCCGTTAGGTCCTTCTATCGGGCACGGGCGGCCATCTTTGCGCTTCAGCGCCCTGTTCAGTTGATATGTGTTTCCAGCCCGCTGCAGGGTGTTGCTTACATGTTGATCCCAGCCTTCGTTGTAGAAGTCCTTGAGAGCTTGTTTCAAGGTCTCCTGTTTGCTGTTTAGAAGGCGCTTGATGGCTGGGTCCCTGGTGAGCTGCCATCTTCGCACCAGCCTCCGTTTCTCTTTGATTGCCGCTTTTAAGTATGGGGGCAGCTTTTGGGCCTTGCTATTGCAGTCTCGGATTTGTGTTGCATCCTCGAGAGCCTCCGTTAAGCGTCGCGTGAGATTCTGGACGCAGTTGTTGATGTCCTCAGGAGTGTTAATGTTTGGATTGCCGTCTTTAATGGTACGCTGCAGGTTTTCATTGAAACGACGCCAGTTTGTAATGCGGCGTGTTGTGCGTCGAGGCCTATCTTGGTTGGGATCTATGTCCATCTCAATGAGTAGCGGTAAATGGTCGGAACTTAGATCTTCCACTGTTTCCAGGGAGTAGTGGAACGGTAGATTTTTTATTATCATTACGTCCAGCACGTCCGGTTGGTATTGGGGGTTCCCTGGGATGTGGGTTGGTGCACCTGGACCCACGACTTCGTAGTTTTTGCCAGTTGTATGGGTGTAGAGCCTTCGTCCTTCGGTGTTGTTCACCCTGGAGCCCCATGCTTGGTGTTTCGCATTTAGATCCCCTGCGATTAGCGTTGGGATGTTTTGGGCCATAAAGTCGTCCAAGTTTTCTGTCGTCAGAGGCCTCGACGGCTGTCGATATGCTGATATTAGCTTTAAGTCTGCGCCGGCTATTCTTATCTGAACGCCCGTAGCCTCCAGCGTGTTTGGCTGGAGCGTGATTTGTTGTTGGAAGATTTTATTTTTCACTAAGATAGCGGTTCCTCCCTTGGTTGGTATTCCTGCTACCTGTGCTCTGTCTGTTCTGTAAGCTTGAAAGTTCGCCATCTTTAGCGGGACCCTGGCTATGAGGTGCGTCTCGTTTAACATCACCACGTCTATGTTTAACGTTTTGACGAGGTTTCGCAGCTCCTGTGACTTGTTCTGGATTCCGTTGGCGTTCCAGTGGAGGATTCTAAGTGTTTTGGTTGCGGGTGTGTTATTCATTGGCTTGCTGAATAACAACTTCGCTTATTGCTGCTACCAGCAAGCCGATGATAGGCCTTCCTTCCTGGTAGGCTTTGGAAATTCTCTCTATCCACTGGGCCAGCCTATCCAGGTGAATTAAAAATCCCAGGATTGAAATGCCCAGCGGAAAATTTTCACAGGCATTCCCAGCAACGAAGCCAGCCCGCATCGCATTCCAGTTGAACGTTCGAAGTCCGAGAGTCCGAGATCCGAGCTAAAGATGACCGGCCGCGGCAAGGGAGGTAAAGGATTGGGCAAAGGGGGCGCCAAGCGTCACCGCAAGGTGCTCCGCGACAACATCCAGGGCATCACGAAGCCTGCGATCCGTCGCCTGGCCCGACGAGGCGGCGTCAAGCGCATCTCCGGCCTCATCTACGAGGAGACCCGGGGCGTGCTGAAGGTGTTCCTCGAGAACGTCATCAGGGACGCCGTCACCTACACCGAGCACGCCAAGAGGAAGACCGTCACCGCCATGGACGTCGTGTACGCGCTGAAGCGTCAAGGCCGCACCCTGTACGGCTTCGGCGGTTAAGCGAGCTGCAAACGAAACTGCCCCGTCATCTCGCAGAAGGAATTTAAGAATTTAAAAAAAAACGGTTCTTTTCAGAACCACAAATTTTCTCAACAAAAAGACTTATCTATCAGACGTGCGACACTTTTTTACTCTTTTTACTACTTCATGTAATGACGGCCAACGAAGAGTTTGGTTTGGCCACCTTAGAAGCTTAAGAAACTTGCAAATGTTCTATTGATGAGAATGCGGCCGGCCGCGCATTATTTTATTTCGTTTCTAAGCATTTCATTAATAATTTGTTGTAGAATTAAACGAAGGAAGTCCGAAAGTTGAAAAACGCAACAGTCTGCGATTAATTATATGAGACTAAGCGATTACTTGTAATGTAACCGGGCAGGATCGCTTTATTTTAGTATTAATAATATTGTAGAACATTAAATCTAATAAATAGGAATAACGTCTGTAAGAGGCATTCTTTTTGAAAGAGAATTTGTGGCCCTGAGAAGGGCCGGTTTTTTTTTCTTTCTTGCTCATCGTTTGTTCGAATTTAAGCCTTCTTTTCAGTTTTCTTGGGCAACAGAACCGCCTGGATGTTCGGCAGGACGCCGCCCTGGGCGATCGTGACTCCGGAGAGCAGCTTGTTCAGCTCCTCGTCGTTCCTTATCGCCAGCTGGAGATGGCGGGGGATGATGCGGTCCGGGGAGTCCAGTTGGTTCTCCGGGCGCGCTCACACAAAAAAGAATAGTCAACGTTTTGTTTCATCCCATTCCTTCGTGTGCCATCAGGACGTTAAGATGGCAGGGAAGAAGAAACAGCCCCAGACCAAAGCCGAGTACCAGGAGGCATCCAAGCTCCGAGCACTCCGAGCTGCCGATCGCGCCGCCGCTGCCGCCGCCGCTGAGGCCGAAGCCATGGCCGCCGTTGCCGTCGCCGCTACCGATCCCGCCGAAGCTGCCAAAGCCGCCGATGCCGCCGCCGACGCTGCCGCCGCCGCCGTTGCCGCCGCCGCCGAGGCCAAAGACATCTTCGAAGCCTTAGAAGCCCTACAAGCCGCTGCCCCCGCCGCCAGCACCTCCGCAAAACCATCAAAAAAAACCGGTGAGGATAAACCAATACCGTCCCTCTTATCGCTCCCCCCCCTCGAACCCCCCACATCCCCAACAACTTCCAGCGCTCGTCGATCCTCAGTCTCTTCTACTACATCCCCCCCGCCCGATTCCTTCAGATACTCCATTAAAAATATCCCAGATAGTTTCTCCACCCAAAAATCCTTCTACTCTCTCCTGATTTCTCACGGCTTCAAGGGCATCAAAACCCTTGTAGTCAACTACAACAAAACCGCCCTCCTTATCACCGAGCAACCCCTCAACGGACTTACCCAATCCAAACTCCGCACTGCCACCAACAGCAAAGCACTTGAAGTTTGTCCCTTATCCCGGAAGGCCTTCCCCACCCAACAAGCCAAAAAGCCACCCACTTTCTCCATAGTCGCCCGAGACGTCGACCAGGACATCGCTCCTGAAGACGTCAAACTCCAGTGCCCCCAACTCCAAATTTTTAAGTGCTGGAGAATCACGTCCAAAGCCACAAATCGCCCCACTCCCCTACTCCGTATCATCTCCACTGATAAACCCACCATCGACGAGCTCCTCATCAACGGCCTCCAACTTTTCGGCCGCAAGCACCCTTGCGAGCCCTCCCACCCCCCCACCCCCATACCACTCCAGTGCACCAAATGTTTTGCCTTCGGGCATTCCCTCTCCGAATGCAGGAGTAAACCTGTGTGCCCCACCTGCCCAAACACCCACCCCCCCGGAAAATGTCCCAGCGAAACCCCCAGCTGCCCCTTCTGTAAAGGAAACCACCCAGCTTGGTCTCATCAATGCCCTGAATTCCCAAAACCCCAAACCATTACCCCCGAAACCCCTGTTGTCCCGACCAAAATCATTGAACCCAGCCTCGATCCCGAAAACTCCGACATGGACGAAGACCAAACCCACGAACCCTTCCTATCAGTGAGACAATTCATCCGTTTCCTTACCAAAACCCTCTTCGACCTTTTCCCCCTGCAGAAACAGAAGATCCAAACCACCCTTGAGCAATCCGCCCATGCCTGCCTAGCCCGTTTCCTCCGTATATCACATTCCGGTAACAAAGTCGTTTTTACCTTTAACTAAGTCACCCCCCCCCCCAATTTTCCTTTACCCTTACCTCACTGGATCCTCATTGACACCCCCCTGTCAATGAGGAGAACCATTTTTCCTAACAGCCAATACTACACAAATTTTTCTATGATTACAGATGCCGCCCACCGATGAAAGAAAAAACAACCCCAACATCAGGACCAGAAGAAGAACCACCAACCCACAAGAAGGAAGGAAGACCCCAGGGCTGAAGAGGCCAAAAGCCTAGAACGGCCCAACCCCACGGACTTATATTAATAATATTAAAATGTTTTGTAAATAATCACCTGTACATATTCTGTTTAATATACGTATTTTATCGTTATCGGCTGCGGTTTCATTCCGATATTAAATCTCGAGTCGAATCAACAAGACCGCAGTCGCAGTCGCAGTCGAAGTCGAAGTTCGAAAGGATCACAGCAAACCTATTCTGTCGTAGCCATGCCACCCAAGACCAGCGGAAAAGCAGCAAAGAAGGCCGGAAAGGCGCAGAAGAACATCTCGAAGGGCGACAAGAAAAAGAAGCGCAGGAGGAAGGAGAGCTACGCCATCTACATCTACAAGGTGCTGAAGCAGGTGCATCCCGACACCGGCATCTCCAGCAAGGCGATGAGCATCATGAACAGCTTCGTCAACGACATCTTCGAGCGCATCGCCGCCGAGGCCTCCCGCCTGGCGCACTACAACAAGCGTTCGACCATCACGAGCCGGGAGATCCAAACGGCCGTCAGGCTTCTGTTGCCCGGCGAGCTGGCGAAGCACGCCGTGAGCGAAGGAACCAAGGCCGTCACCAAGTACACCAGCTCGAAGTAAGAAGCCGAAGGCGAAGCTCCGCTCCTCCGGGCGGAAGTTGCAGCTCTAAAAAAAAAACGGTTCTTTTCAGAACCACAATCCACCTCGCAAAAAGAATATATCTCGCTAGACGTTAAATTTAAAAAGTCAGTCGAAAGGCGAAAAGCCAAACGATGATCGAACACCGGTAAAATTGAACTTTAGAAATGAATATTTTAATCTCCTTCTCGCGCCCGACGGGCTTTCTGTTTTTATCGCTCCGCAGCAGCCTCCGCGTGCGTGCGAGTTTCGTGTTTCGTCTTGCACAGCTGATTGCAAATAAAACTGGGTCAAGTGTCGAGACTACTCTTTGCGTTTTTAATAACTAGTGAAAATGGCTCTAACTTATATTTCCGTAGGTCGACTACATAAGGTATTATTAAAAAGAAAGAAGCATAAGAAAAAGGAACATAATTACGAGTATTTAATATTTTATTGTACATCATATTGCATATCAGCTGACCCAGTTTTATTTGCAATCGGCTGTGTACATGTAATAAATACGGGGCCGTTTGTTTTGCTTGCGCTCGCATCTTTCGCTATTCTCGGACTTCGGCCGTTGGCCCGCTCGATATTTGAAATTGTTTGAAGTGTCAATGAGAGAGCTTGTGCGACGCCCAATTTCAGTTTTCGAGATGACACGGGTTGGGTATGTGCATACGCGCTTTGGAGGATTTTTAAAAGAGTTACCCCGAACCGGCTTCGAACTCGCTACCTGCCTAACGCCCGCCGGATTCGTTTCTTTCTCTGTCGCTCGCGCATGCAAATCTCGTTTTCCTTTTTAGTGCCTCGGACCCGCGCACATCAGCTGCTCCTTGCAGCTCGAACAAATAAACGCATTCGGTCTCTCACTCTTACGCACGCACGCACACGCACACTCATACTCTCTCTGTCTTTCTGTCTCTCTCTCTCTCTCTCTTTCTCTCTCTCTCTCTCTCTCTCTCTCTCGCTCTGCGTGGCACAATGGGTTTTATCGAACAGCAGGCGAATTATCCGAATTCGCCGACGAGTTTCGTGTTTCATCTTGTAGTATTGCTACAGAGCAAAAAGACTAGGACAAGTAACAAATCTAGAAGCCACTAATTTCTATTATTTTAGTTGATGAAATGACAAATAGGTATAATCCCATCTTTTGAAACTAAACTCGTTCTAGGTTTTACTGGGAGAGTGACGTTTTGAAATCATTTGTTACCAATAGTGCATTAACGTACGGCGCCTTTTGTTTTGCTTGCGCTCGCATCTTTCGCAATTCTCGGACTTCGGCCGTTGGCCCGCTCGATATTTAAATTTTTTTATGTGCACGTTGCTCTTGCTATCGAATTTGTCAGAGGGAGAGCTTATGCGACGCCCAATTTTATTTTTCGAGATGACACGGGTTAGGTATGTGCATACGCACTTTGATGGATTTTTTAAAAAGTTGCCCCGAACCGGCTTCGAACTCGCTACCTACCTAACTCTCGTCCGAGCATTTCTTTCTCTGTCGCTCTCGCACGCAAATCTAGTGTTCGATTTTGCTGCCTCTAACCCGCGCCCAGTGCTTGCGTCGGCTGCTCCCTGCTACTCGACCTAAAACGTTCGATCTCTCTCTCTCCATCTGCTTCGCACACCGATAAGGCCCATATCGGTTTTAACGTCCGATCAGCCGAATTCTCCTAATTCGCGGGCGAGTTTCGAGGCCGTTTGGATCGCTTGCTTAAAGACTTTTAATATCAAAGCCTATGTCCTTTCTTACGTTGTCTTGTAAAGAAATAACTCTCTCTTAGTTTTTCCCATATAAAAAAAACCCGTGTTTCATATGGATCCTTTGTTTTTCAATCTTCTCTTACGTTTTAATAAAATAAAAAACACTCTTTTTTCATATGGATCTTATGTTTCTTCAATATTTTCTTTAAAAAAACTCTTTTCACGTGGATCTTATGTTTTTATATTTTTTATTTCGTTTTAGTTTAAAAAAGAATTCTATTTTCATATGGATCTTGTGTTTTTTTAATCTTTTCTAGCGTTTTAGTTTAAAAAAACTCTTTTTTCATATGGATCTTTTGTTTTTTTAATCTTTTCTTACGATTCAGTTTAAAAAAACTCTTTTTTCATATGGATCTTTTGTTTTTTAAATCTTTTCTAGCGTTTTAGTTTAAAAAAACTCTTTTTTCATATGGATCTTTTGTTTTTTTAATCTTTTCTTACGTTTCAGTTTTAAAAAATTCTTTTTTCATATGGATCTTTTGTTTTTTAAACCTTTTCTAGCGTTTTAGTTAAAAAAAACTCTTTTTTCATATGGATCTTTTGTTTTTTAATCTTTTCTTACGTTTCGGTTTAAAAGAACTCTTTTTTTATATGGATCTTTCGCTTTTATAATCTTTTCTAACGTGTTAGTTAAAAAACGCTTTTCAAATGGTTCTTTCATTTTTTTTAAATCTTTTCTTACGTTTTAGTTTAGAAACACTCTTTTTTCATATGTATCTTTTGTTTTTTAAATCTTTTCTTACGTTTCGGTTTAAAAGAACTCTTTTTTATATGGATCTTTCGCTTTTTTAATCTTTTCTAACGTTTTATTTTAAAGCAACTCTTTATTCATATGGATCTTTTTTTTTTACCTTTTCTTAAGTTTCAGTTTAAAAAAACGCTTTTTTCAAATGGTTCTTTCGTTTTTTAAATCTTTTCTTACGTTTTAGTTTAGAAAAACTCTTTTTTCATATGTATCTTTTGTTTTTTTAATCTTTTCTAACGTTTTAGTTTAAAAAAACTCTTTTTTCATATGGATCTTTGGTTTTTTTTAAACTTTTCTAACGTTTTAGTTTAAAAAAACTCTTTTTTTATATGGATCTTTCGTTTTTTTAATCTTTTCTAACGTTTTATTTTAAAGGAACTCTTTATTCATATGGATCTTTTTTTTTAACCTTTTCTTACGTTTTACTTTAAAAAGGCGCTTCTTCATACGGATCTTTCGTTTTTTAAATATTCTCTTACGTTACCAATAGTCGTGCGAACATAACAACAAAGAAGATTGAAATTATAATGCAGAACTAAGAGTAAACGAGAGCCGACTCCGGCATCTAACAAACTATTTACATGTATCTATGCTTACAGAATGTCAGCCTAAAAAGTGAGTTTTAGCGTGAAAAGGTCCTCATCCGTTTCAAAAATCAATCTCGAAGAAGCAAGAGGTCACAAAAAAGTGACAACGGCACGCGGTGTTCCCAAGCGGTCACCCATCCAAGTACTGACCGCGCCCGACATTGCTTAACTTCGGTGATCGGACGAGAACCGGTGCTTTCAATGTGGTATGGCCGTTGTCTGTAATCTTACTCATTATCCGGGCTTAAGAGGAGCTTTAATGACTTTAACGACTTCTATTGGGAATAGCCCTATAGCCCGAATAAAAATCGAAAAGCAAATGCGCGAAGGAAAATGGGCGCCTCGCGCTTGCCATCCGGTCAGAATTTATTGTCCGAGCCGAACACAATTTTATTTAAAAAAAAATAATCGCTGCAAACCTTGGTCTATTACGATTGCAGCGGATTGATAACAGCGACAGGGCTCATTTATTTAAAAATTAAATATAAATCTATTACGATAATGGAAAATCTTTATTTCGATTTCTGTTTATCCCTTATTAGGTATATGATTAACCGCGTTTCGGGGCAAAAAATTAGGCCGTTGTAAATAAATACCAACAGCGTAGGCAAATCTTACACGCAGCAGAGCGTTATCTTTAATAGGAACGCGGGCCCATAAATTTAATTCGTCGACAGGAAGTGTAACATCAACAACCAGACCGATCTCGGATTTCGCGTATTCTGCAAGCTCACAATTTTTGCAAGTAGGTGCTCGGTATGAAAAAGCTATTGATGTAATGTGTTATTATTAATAAAACGCGCGCGGGTGAACGAAAGCAGGAGGGTTCGAACAAAGAGTCGAGGCGCCCGACGGCGTCGCGGTGCCCTAGCCCGCTTCGATTTTCGCGCGATCTTCCGGCTCGCCGAAGAAGGTCTCGAAGAAGAAGGCGTCCAGGAGAGGTTCGTCGAACGGAAGGTCGATGCGCCGAGACTCCCGCCGCTAGACGGGGACGCCTTCGAACTTCGAAGCGGGGCCGCCGCTCGACTCGCTCCCAACAGAGCTGCACGGAGCGAGGTTCGAGAGCGAATTTTCGGCGAACCGAAAGAGCCAGGGCGATGCCGCTCCGGACGCTGACGGACGGTACCGGCCGCCTTCCCGGAGACCCCCGGACGCCGCTCCCCGACGACGGAAGGGAGTCCTGCGGCGCCACAAAGAGGAGAACGCGCCGGCCGAGATCTAGATTCTCGGGAAGTTCGAGGCCCTCGGCGGGCCCGGCGGCCCTTCCGTCGAACGCCGGCGCGACGATCCGACGGCCCGGTGTTTCTCCTCGGCGAGTGCGAAAGGTGATCGCCGTAACTCGAAAGACGCGGGCGTCGCCGCCGCCGGAACGCGAGGGCGGCGAACACCAAAGCGCCATGTACGAGGCCGTCGAGGAGGATTGAAAATTTCGAGCGATTTCTATTGCCGGTACGAGCGCTCGCAGTTGGTTATCGGCGAGCTCGCTCGCGCTCGCGATTCATTCTCTTTCTGCCCGAAAGCGAGGTTCGCTGCTTTACTTACAGTTTACAGCCGCGGGTTGCGCGAAGAACGAGTGAAGTTGTTAAAAAGTTAAGTGAGTTATTAGTTCGAGAGTTTAGTGTGTGCGCGATGGCAGTCGGCAACGGCATCCCCGGCAGCGGCGTCTGCGGCCGCCGCCTCCACGCCCGCTTCGTCGAAGAAATCCGCGAAGAAGGGCGCCAAGGCCGGAGGGGCCCGCGCGAAGCCCAACCACCCTCGCACCTCCGAGATGGTGAACAACGCGATCAAGTGCCTCAAGGAGAGAGGCGGCTCGTCACTTCAGGCGATCAAGAAGTACGTCGCCGCCAACTACAAGGTGGACGCCGAGAAGCTGTCGCCGTTCATCAAGAAGTACCTGAAATCGGCGGTCGCGTCCGGAGCTCTCGTTCAAACCAAAGGTAAGGGCGCTTCGGGCTCTTTCAAGCTGAGCGGCGGCGCCGCCGGAGGCGGTTCCGCCAAGCAGTCTGACAAGAAGAGCTCAGCCGCGACCCCCAAGAAGGCGGCGGGCAGGAAGCCGGGCTCCGGAAGGCCTAAGGGCTCGACGGCCGCCAAGAAAGCCGCCAAGCCGAAGAAGGCCGCCGACAAGAAACCTAAAGGTAAGAAGGCGGCCGCCGCTTCCCCGTCCGCCGCCGCCGAGAAGAAGGCCGCCAATCCCAAGTCCCCCTCGAAGGCGAAAAAGACTACCAAAGTGCCCACGAAGAAGCCGAAAGCGCCGAAACCCAAGAAGGCGAAGGCCCCCGCCAAGGCGGCCTCCCCCAAGAAGGCAGCAGCGAAAAAGAAGTAATGCGTCGCCGTCCACACACCACCACCGGCCGGCCTCCAGCAGCCAGGATCCTGCTTCCGACGACGTGCCGCCGCGACGCGGCATTAAAATGGCCCTTTTCATGGCCACAAATATTTTTACGAAAAGAATTTTCGACAGACGTCGAGTTCCGCTGGTGTTAACGAGCACCGCAAAATCATTTGCTTAATATTATTGTAATGCAGCTGCGAGGGGCTGCCGGCTAGCTCTCCTCTCATTACAATAAGGTCAAGGCACAATTTTTGAATTTCAACGTAATCACACCGATTCGATGAAGCTAACGAATGAGGTTTGTAATAAATCGAAGGAGCTAATTATATTAAATGGTAGGGAGGTTTTGCGTAACAGATATTTTAAAATTAAAAGTAACTAGGTGTGTGCAAACTCGCATTTTCAACTGACGCGACGTTAGCCTGCCGCTTTTAACGAGCACCGCACAAATCATACTTGAAATTGTAAATACGGCGTCGCTCTGTTATTACAATTTTTTAAATAAAATATCGACGCGATCGCGCGAATTAAATCAACTCGAACGAAGGAGCTCTAGTTAGGGTTAGGGCATCGAAAACATTCTAGTTAACAAGTTAAAACGAAACTCGCGCTTTTAACAGCAAATTCAATTGAATTTTTAATTTCAAAGCAATAAACAATAGCAGCAAGAAGGTGCAAAAGAGCTAATTAAATTAAAAAGGAGGGATTAAGGTTGCGAAGAGTTTAAAATTAAAAGTAACAATGTTCGTTGTAACGTCGCCTCTTAGATATTCTTTTTTATTAGATTTTGTGGTTCTGAAAAGAACCGTTTTTTGTTTGGAGTTTTATGGCAGGCGCGATGAAATTAAGCCCGTTCGCCTCTGATGCGTCTCGCCAGCTGTATGTCTTTGGGCATGATGGTCACCCTCTTGGCGTGGATGGCGCACAGATTGGTGTCCTCGAAGAGGCCGACCAGGTACGCCTCGCTAGCCTCCTGGAGCGCCATGACTGCGGAGCTCTGGAATCGCAGGTCGGTCTTGAAGTCCTGGGCGATCTCGCGCACCAGACGCTGGAAGGGCAGCTTGCGGATGAGGAGCTCGGTCGATTTCTGGTAGCGCCTGATCTCGCGGAGGGCGACGGTGCCGGGCCTGTAGCGATGGGGCTTCTTGACGCCGCCGGTCGCGGGAGCGCTCTTCCTCGCCGCCTTCGTAGCGAGCTGTTTGCGCGGGGCCTTGCCTCCGGTAGATTTACGAGCCGTCTGCTTGGTACGGGCCATGGCGAATCGAGAAAATAGCAAAGTTCTCCTGCGACTTGCACGGACAGAGCTGGAACGAAGATGTAACGGCCGCGAGCTCTCCCGAGTTCCATTTATAGACTCTGCTTCGAGAAGGCGCACCCCATTGGCAGCACGGAGCGCCCGGGCACGCCTCTCGCGCTAGTCGAGTTGATAAAAGAGAGAAGCCCAGCGGAAAATTTTCACAGGCATTCCCAGCAACGAAGCCAGCCCTCATCGCATTCCAGTTGAACGTTCGAAGTCCGAGAGTCCGAGATCCGAGCTAAAGATGACCGGCCGCGGCAAGGGAGGTAAAGGATTGGGCAAAGGGGGCGCCAAGCGTCACCGCAAGGTGCTCCGCGACAACATCAGGGCATCACGAAGCCCGCGATCCGTCGCCTGGCCCGACGAGGCGGCGTCAAGCGCATCTCCGGCCTCATCTACGAGGAGACCCGGGGCGTGCTGAAGGTGTTCCTCGAGAACGTCATCAGGGACGCCGTCACCTACACCGAGCACGCCAAGAGGAAGACCGTCACCGCCATGGACGTCGTGTACGCGCTGAAGGCGTGGGGCCTTTCTAGCACAGAGGATTCTGTGCCGAACCGACATCCCCTGAGAACCTGAGATCCATGGCTCCCATCACGAGACAAAGGTCTCGATCGACGGACGACGGCAACGCCGTTACGAGCGAGCCGAGCAAACCGGTTCTGGAACCGCAACAATCCAGTGGCGCCCAAACCCTGTCCAAAAACATGTCCGAATGGACTGCGGATCAACTACAAACCTACTTGCAAGCAGTAGCCTTGCTAAATGCAAAAACACAGACGCCACAGCAACCCGAGCTTCCGCTATTTCACGGCGAAACCATCGAGGATCCCCAGGCCTTCCTCGACGCCATCGAGAGGATGACCCGGAATCTCCCGGAACCAGAGCGCACCATCATAGCAGTTCGACAACTGCGAGGCAACGCCGCCAGTTGGTGGGAGTCGTACGCACAATATAAGATAAGCTTCGCCAGGTTCCAAGAGTTGCTGTTGGAGTACTTTAATAACCCGGTGACGACAGCCCAGCTTAACGCCGAATATTACGGCCGCAAGCAAGGAAGTTCCCAATTAGTTAAGGAATTTCTGCGACGGAAAACAGACCTGGCCAACCGCCTAAAGATCCAGCACAACATCACATTTTACACCAACATGCTGCTGCCACACCTACGACCGGCAATTCGGTATCCTCCGCCACGGGATATGCCAGAATTAATACAACGCGCAATGCAGGCGGAAGTAGATCTCAAGGGTGCCGCTCCTAGCGCACCACACAGAGAGGCCAAAACACCAGCACCAGAGGCGACACCTAGGACCCCACCACCGTGTCAATTCTGCCCAGGCAGACATTATCACCGCCACTGCCCAACCCTGAACGCAGCACCACAGGCGGGAAACGCGGAGCAGGCCGGGAGCAGCAGCAGCAACCGACCTCAGTAATCCTGCTGCGAACGGGAGGCGGAACAGACGGCTTACCCAAATTAAATGCCGTTGTCGCCGGGATTCCACACGAAGCCCTTCTGGACTCAGCCGCCACCCACAATTTTATACGGGAGGACCTAGCAGAGGCGATCCACCCTCTTCATCCCGGAGCCATGGCAAGCCTAGCAAGCGCTTCCAAAACAATGGACATCCTTGGGGAAACCTCCTACCTCATCGGCCGAGACCAATTCCGCTCTCAGTTCCTGGTGGTGCCGGACCTGATCAGCCCAATGATCCTGGGTTATCCCTGGCTGGAGGAACAACACGCCGTTTTGGACCTCCACCGGCGAACCGTGCATTTTGGAAAAAATGTTCGCCGAACCAGCCACTGGAGCCAGCAACCCCGGCCCATGAACGACGCCGCTATAGAACTACAAACCGTCTCCCACGGATTTCCGCCGGAAATGAAAGACGAACTCCAGGACGTCCTAACAGAGTTCCAAACCACCATTATGGACTCCGGCCCCCCGTCCACGACGACTACGACCCGCCATCACATCCGGCTGGTCGAAGATAAGCCATTTCGGCAACCACCGTACCGGTACTCACCTGACAAGAAACGAGTCATCGCGGAGCAAGTGGAGACCATGCTCGCAGACGGGGTAATCGAACCCAGCACATCCAGCTATTGTTCGCCCATCGTCATCGTGACAAAGAAAGATGGCAAGCCGAGGTTCTGCGTGGACTATCGCCGCCTGAACAATCTCACAAAGGACGAAAGCTCCAGTCTGCCGATCATCCACGAGACGCTGCGGGACCTGGGCACGGCGTCCGTCTTTACAACGCTGGACCTGAAAGCTGGGTACTGGCAAATTCCACTGGGAGAACGCACCAAGCCACTCACGGCGTTCTCTACCCCTGACGGAGCAGCCTATCAATTTAAGGTCATGCTCTTTGGCCTTAAGAACGCGGCCGCCACGTTCCAGAAGATGATGACCCAGGAAGTGCTGCCCGGGTACTTACGTGACTTTGTACTGGTGTACCTCGATGACATCGTCATCTACTCCAGGGACTGGGAAGAGCACCTCCGACACCTTCGTCTCGTCCTGGAGCGCCTCCAGCACCACAACCTTAAGCTGTCCCTGGAGAAGTGTCAGTTTGGGGTCCAGACGCTGACCTACCTGGGGCATACGATCACCGCCGATGGAAACCAGCCCAGACCCGAGCACGTGGAGAGCCTGCAGGCCGCTCAAACGCCGCAAACCCGGAAGCAGCTACGCAGCTTTCTGGGCCTTTGTAACTGGTTGCGTGACTACATCCCACGTTGCGCCGAAGTCACGGCACCCTTGACGGACCTGCTGAAAACCACGCAACGCTTTCGCTGGACACTCGAAGCAGCGCACGCGTACGAGGCTATCAAACACGCCATTACTCAACCCCTTACCCTGCACCGACCGGACTTCGCCCAACCGTTCGTGTTGCAAACGGACGCCAGCGGCGTGGGTATCGCAGCGGTGCTGTTCCAGGAAGTGGACGGGAACAAGCACATTGTAAGCTACGCGAGCGCGAAGCTGAACCACGCTGAGCAGCGGTACCATGTCAACGAGCAAGAGTGCCTCGCCGTCATCTGGGCCGTGAAGCGCTACCGCCCCTACCTGGAGGACCGCCGGTTCACATTAAGAACAGACAACCGTGCGCTCTTGTGGCTGGACTCAATAAAGGACCACAAGTCCAAGCTCACCCGCTGGTCCCTTCTGCTGCAAGAGTTCCAGTTTGACATTGCCTACTGCCCAGGAAGGTCAAACGAGCTCCCCGACCACTTGTCGCGGAACCCCGCCGAAGGGAACGTGCCGGACGAGGCGACCGACCACAACCGCCTGTTGCCACCCGACGGTACCGCCGCAGCTTCACCATCTCCCCAACCAGTAGTAGCACACGTTCAGTTGATCAACCTGGTCGACGAGGTCAAGGACGCCCAGCAGACCAATCAACACGCTGCGAACCTACTACGAACATGGCTCGAAATAGACAGGCAAGGGCCACAAAACGCCGGCGAGGCCCATATCCTCCGGGACTACCTCGTGGAGGGCGGATGCCTCTGGCGACGTCACCCTGATGGGGACAGGTTGGTGGCACCCACTGATCTCCAGGAGCGCATCATGCATGCGTATCACGACGCGCCTACCGCCGGACACCCAGGAGCCGAGGAGACCACAAGAGCGATCGCCCAACGTTATTTCTGGCCGCGCTTGGAAGACAACGTCCGAGGCCACGTGCGCGCTTGTTGGACGTGCGCCGCCACCAAGACGATGGATGGACTTCTTGGCAACCGGAGTACCGAGACTGGGTCTCTTACCTCCTTCATCTGTTTGGGACTTTGGCGTTGGATTTTTGTGTGCTGCTAACGGCAGCTTGCCCTTAACTTCTTAGGGCAGTAGCACCATCTTAGGGCGCTTGTGTCGGTGGCGAGCACCCTCATCGTAGTCTCCCAGTTGCCTGATCACGGATTTGGATTTAAATAAAGCTGACCATAGAACTTCGTGGCCGTTTCCACGATAAAGTCTGCGATCGTGATTTGTTTGAGATCGTCATGAATTTGCTGGTTGCGAACGTACCAGGGCGCATCAACGACACTCCTCAGGGCCTTGTTCTGAATAACTTGGAGCTTCTGTACGTGGGTCTTCGCTGCATAGCCCCAGACTGTTGCGGCGTACGTCATCACAGGCTTGATGATGGCTTTGTAAATAGTTAGCTTGTTTTCTGGGCTAAGCTTGCTTCTGCGATTTGTTAAACTATACAAGCTCGCCGTGACTGCCTTGGCCTGGTTGGTGCAGTGCGCAATGTGCGGGCCCCACGTCATTTTAGAGTCCAGGATGACTCCAAGGTATTTTGTTTGCGCCTTCCAAGGTATTGCCTGGTCAAACATTGTTACGTCTTCATCCGGGCGGCGTCTTGTTTTCGTGAAGAAGATGGCAGCGCTCTTTTCTGCGTTTACTTCAATTCTCCAGGTGGTAAACCAATTCTCAAGTGCATCGATGGCTTCTTGGGCGTGTTGAGTCGCAAGTTGCGGGCTCTTGGAGCTTGTCAGAACTGCCGTATCATCAGCGTAGAGGGCCAATTTTAAGTTTGGTGTCTTGGGTAGGTCATGCACGAAGATAGTAAACAGAAGGGGTGACAGCAGGGACCCCTGTGGTACGCCGGCGGTGATGTCCCGCTGCGAGGATCTGGTACCGTTGAGCTTGATCCTGAAGGAGCGCTTCTTTAGGTAGGAGGCAATCAGTTGTATGAGAGCTAGTGGTATATTTGCTTCTAGCATCTTATACAGGAGGCCCCTGTGCCACACCTTGTCAAATGCTTTCGAGACGTCCAAGAAAATCGCTGCAGTGGACTGATTCATATTGAAGCCCTCCGTGATGTGTTCCACTACTCTCAGCACTTGGTGAACCGTACTGTGTTGTTCCCTAAAGCCAAATTGTTCGTCGGGGATTAAGTTCATTTCTTGGCACGCAACTTTAAGCCGCTTGAGTATGATGCCTTCAGCGAGTTTTCCCAGAGTTGGCAGCAAGCTGATAGGACGGTAATTCTGTGGAAAGCTCTTTGATTGGCCTGGCTTATGGAGGACGATGACATCGGCGCATTTCCATGAGGTTGGAAAATGCCGTAGCCTCAGCATTGCATTAATGATGCTTGTGGTAGCAACAATCGCTTTACGTGACAATGATTTTAGAGCCATGTTTGGGATGCCATCCGGACCAGGGGCTTTTCTTGTTTTGAGGGCTGTAATGGACTTACCCACTTCTTGCGGAGATGCTGGCTCCAGATGGTTCTGGTCTATCTGGCGAAGGCGACGTCTGACGTTCTGGTGCGTTTGGTGTATGTAGTCCAGGTCCACGTCGCGATAGTTCGGGCTGCATTGTTGCTCCAGGTTGTCGGCGAATGCTTCGGCCTTGTCAGAGCTGGTAAACACTAAACCGTTTACGCCATGAATCGGGGGCAGGGGTGACGATTTGGTTCGTAACGCTTTGGCCATCCTCCATAGGGAATTGTCTTGGGTGGCGAGGGATTCTAACTTATCTTCCCAGCGTTTGTTTTGAAACTGGGCTAGCTCGATTTTTACTTCAGTGGCCAATCGGTTAGCTCTCTGGCGGTCGGCTGGGTCCATTGACCTCTGTGCTAGTCTTCTAGCCCTGTTCTTCTCCTTGATGAGTTCACGGAGGCGTTCCGGGAGGAAATTTCTTCTTTCTCTTGCTGATCTAGTGTTTGTGGCAAAACTCATGGAGGCCTGGATGCGGGTTGTGAGTTCTTCTACGGCGGATTCCAGGTCTGTGGTCGTTCGGATCACGGGGATGCTTCCAAACGTTTGCTCCAGGTGTTTGGTAAACGCCGGCCACGAGATGTTGGTAGATTTCTCGGCGGGGTCGTCTCCGTCTCCTCCAAGATGAAGGAGCACGGGGTTGTGGTCTGAGTCCAACTCGCTAATGGCGGTGAGTTGGTGGCGGAGATTCACATCTTTGACAACCACAATGTCCAGTACATCAGGCCTCCCGGTGGGACCGTAGTGCGTCGGTTCGAGAGGGCCGTCCACGACGATGCCTCGGTGTTCGGCATATGCTTGAAGTATACGCCCATTTTGATTTGTCACTCTACTGTTCCAGGAGGCGTGCTTCGCGTTAAAGTCACCGGCTATGACTGTGGGTGTGCCGCCTTCAAGTAGCAGGTCGAGGTCTTGCTCTAGAAGTTTGCGTTTCGGAGCGTTGTATACCGCTACCAGGTTGATGGGTCCGTCGCTTCTGGTTTGCACGCATATGACAGTAGCTTCAGCGTTCTGTAGATCAGGTGTTACGAGGACGTGGTGCTCAATAGATCTTTTGATAAAGATAGCGGTGCCTCCGCCTCTGGAATCTGGTCTGTCGTTGCGATATATTTGGTAGTTGGTAAGTTTTACATTGTCGCTTGCTCGGAGATGCGTTTCATTGATCAGGAGGACATCGAGTTCATGGCGGTCGGCGAACTCCTGTAGGTCGTGTTTCTTATTGGAGAGGCTATTGGCATTCCAGTATGCCATCTGCAACGAGTTTGGTTGTATTGGTCGTCTATCCATTAAATGTTTTGAATAGGCTGCCGATGTCCTGTGCACAGCTCAGGAGGCCGGAGAGTATTTCAGCGCCGGAGGTGGCAGCACTGATGGCGGATAGAACTTTTTGAGCCACTGCTGCCAGCTTGGTGAAGTCGATGGTGGAAAGCAGTGCAATTAGGCTGGACAGGTTGAGAGGCTTGCAGCTAGTTCCGCTGGAGGTGGTGTTTGGATTGGGCCGTGTAGGGGCAACAGGTGCTGACGACACAGTTGCATGGGCGGGCGTTGCACTTGATTTGACTATTGCGCTATACGACGCAGTTCTGTTTAAAGCGCCACTTGAAGCACTAGTCGAGGCATTGTTTGTCACATTACTCACCGCATTGGTGTAGCCGCGCGCGAGTGTCCTAGGAGCCGGAGGTTTAGGGTACGCACTACAACCCTTGTAGTTCGCCGGGTGGGCTCCGTTACAGTTTACACAGGTCGCCGGCGTGTCTCTCGGTTTAGTACAGTCATTCGAGTGGTGATCACTACCGCACTTTACGCACCTAGGTGCGGCACTGCAGCATCGCTGTGAGTGTCCGAACTTTTGGCATCTGTGGCATTGTCCTATCACGGACTTACGTCTCGGCGACTCGATTTTCACCCGGAGGTGAAGCACTTCCGTTAGGTCGAAGATGGTTTTGGCATTTACTGTCTTTTGTAATTGCACCAACACTAGTGGTATTGGTATCCTGTCCCTTTCTAGGCGCATACGGTGCACCGACTTGACGGGGAGTCCGCGTTTGATGAGGTCGTCCTGCACCTCGGCCTCTTTGATGGGTTCAGGGATGCCCCTTATAACGACTTTTAAGGGCTTATCTTCCGTCAATTGAAATGTGTGAAAAGGCACTCTATTTTCTGTCAGGAACTTTGTAATATTGCGGTAATCATCGGCGGATGCTGGGTGGACACTAATTCCCTCTTGGGTGCTTTTTGCCTTCAGGAAGGTGATATCTTTCGCTCTGAAGGCGGCAGAAATGGCGGTCCAGTTGTCTTTAGTACGTATAACAACCGGTGGAATTCTTTTGTTTTTCTCGGGGGCCTGGGGCTCCTCCTCTTCATCTTCTTCTATGGATGCCAGGGCTTCAAATGAATTGCTGCATTCGTCCGGGCGCGCTTTCTGGGCAGGCGTAGTTGGCTTTGTTAACTTTTTGCGCTTCCGTGTAACTTCGGTGAAGCCGGTTTCCATGCGTTCATCCTGGGTGGCACCGGGAGCCAGCTGAGCTAGCTGTGAAGCCGTTGTGGCGGCGGAGATGTTGGGCTCCTTAGAGGATCTGGTGTTGTTAAACTTGGCTGTGATCTCTTCTACAGCTGTATTCACGATGACGGCGATTTTGGGGGAAACCTCTTGGCTTAAACTGTGTCTTGCCTCTTGCGGTAGGTGCCCAAACAGAGACTGCGAGCAAAAGTCGTCAATGGCTGTGGTGTCGATTTGGTACATCTCTGCTGGTGACGTCAGATTGAGAATATTCTTTATTTTCAACGTAATGCTAGACAACTCTTTTTATTTAAGGGAGTTGTATACAAACAACTAACCCTACAGTATGCTCCGCTGCCGCGGAGCACCTGGAACCAATCAGCGTTCCTTACGAACTTCAATTTCGATTGCTGTCTTCTGATTCGCCTAGAGAATAATTAGGGGTGGAGCTTGACTGTATGGGCGGCTCAGTCTTCTTGCTTCTCCGTCTCGTCACTCTCATTGGCTGTTCTGATCACTCAGATCACTGCTGACCCTCTCGCTCTCCTAATCTCCTAATCGCTGGTTCTGCTTAGCAGGGCTGCAGTGGGCGAAGTTAGGTTAGGTTTTGCAATATAAGCAGCAGATGCGATAGAACGAGAAGTCGACTGTGTATTCGCCGCCACCAAGAGGGGACCTCTTCAAGCTAGGGCACCCTTGCGGCCTCACCAGCCCAGCCGACCATGGGATACCATCTCCGTGGACTTGATGGGCCCATACGTCACCAGCCGGACCGGGAACCGTCAGATCCTTGTGGTCACCGACATGTTTAGCCGGTGGACCGAGGCGTTCCCCCTGCCTAGCGCTCCTGCATCGGTCGTGGTTCAGCTGCTAGAGAAGGAGGTCTTTCACCGGTACGGATACCCTAGGGCAATCCTTTCCGACAACGGAGCCCAGTTCGTGTCGATTACCTGGGACGCCGCGCTACGCAGATGGGGGTGCCTCCACTGGACCACACCGATCTACCATCCCCAGGCTAACCCGGTCGAGAGGCGCAACCAGGAAATCAAGAAAGGGCTACGGGTCCATACCCATGGGAAGGACCCAGCACTATGGGATACCCTCCTATCCACGGTGCTGTACAACCTGCGGACGAGGAGCAATGCGGCCACGGGGACCACTCCATCCAAGGCGCTGCTAGGCTACGAGTTGCCACGCCCAGCCGAATGGCAAGGAACCCCAGCCAACCAACCAGCCACCAACAACAACAATGAGGCCCGCGAACAGCGTATACAGCAAATACACCGGAACCAGCACCGGTACCGTTCGCGGTACGCCTTCAACGACCCCGAACCGGACCGCTACCTCCCAGGGGACCAAGTGATGGCCCGAGCCCGACCACTCACCCGATCACACTTTGACCCGAAGTGGACAGGGCCCCACCAAATTATTGAGGAGATGGGCCCAAACACCTACTTCGTGCGGATGAGAAACGGCGAGCCCACGAAGATCCATCTAAACGATCTCCGCCGAGCTCCCGCCCAACCAGAAGCCGCGGAACCCCTTCCGGTGGATGACAATCCACCTCCACGACCGGACCAGCGGTCTAGGGAACCTACGCCGGATCCAGGACCGAGCCGTCGACGAGACTCTCCCGTCCCAGGTCCAAGCTGTCGACCAGACTCTCCCGTCCCAGGCCCGAGCTGCCAACCAACGTCTACCGTCCCAGGCGACCGTCTTGATGGGGGGGGGGAATGTTACCGGGTGAACTCGCTCAGCTTCCAACTTTGGGGTGGAGCCTCCAGGAATTATGGCTCATTAAGAGTTACCCCGTCCACCAATAGGAGCCTCGGCCGCCTGGACGAGATAGTATAAATATACGGCACTCCGACAGCAAAATCACTTCTTGGCGGTCGCTCAGACGTAGAAGTCAGTTTCTATTTGGGATTAGAAGGATTGATTCCCAAGTAGAAACATTTAACATTCAGGAGTAGGCAGATAGAGGCCTGAGTGTTAACGATCTTCGAGGAAGCTTCCGCTGCCGTCCTTACTGGATTGCGAGCTCCCGTTTCGCCAGTGCCAAGTTCTTTAGACTTTCTTTCGTGCCCGGACAAGTTCTAGTTGTAAGTTAGCGTAAGTTTCTTAGCATAGTGTGTATATATTGATGTCTATATTTGTGTGTTTCTTTGCCTATTCGTGTATTCTTGTATATATTTGTCTGTGACGAGCGCTAAGTGTTTGTTGCGTATTACGTCAGCGTGACGTAATACAATTTCACTTTCACTTAAGCGCCCGCTGTGATTTCTCTCCGAGAAATATTGTTTTTACTTCATACTCCAAGTGTAGTTGTGTATATATTTTGTTGTTATTTTGTCGTTTGTGTATTTCGTCTCGTGTATGGCATAGCCGCTAGTCCCGCTGCTCAGCGTCTAACCTGTGCCATACACAGACTTGATCTGACTTGCATGTATGTGTTTGCTTCTGTTTATGTCGTTTCCGTTATAATAAACATCTTCTTTTGTGTAAACTCTAAGACTATTACTTGGACTCTGCGCCTTAGTGTACAGTGCGTCACGGATTTTATTCACGAACAATCCAGTGTTTGAAACCCAGTGGTGACATCGAAATTTTCAATCCTCCTCGACGGCCTCGTACATGGCGCTTTGGTGTTCGCCGCCCTCGCGTTCCGGCGGCGGCGACGCCCGCGTCTTTCGAGTTACGGCGATCACCTTTTGCACTCGCCGAGGAGAAACACCGGGCCGTCGGATCGTCGCGCCGGCGTTCGACGGAAGGGCCGCCGGGCCCGCCGAGGGCCTCGAACTTCCCGAGAATCTAGATCTCGGCCGGCGCGTTCTCCTCTTTGTGGCGCCGCAGGACTCCCTTCCGTCGTCGGGGAGCGGCGTCCGGGGGTCTCCGGGAAGGCGGCCGGTACCGTCCGTCAGCGTCCCGAGCGGCATCGCCCTGGCTCTTTCGGTTCGCCGAAAATTCGCTCTCGAACCTCGCTCCGTGCAGCTCGGTCGGGAGCGAGTCGAGCGGCGGCCCCGCTTCGAAGTTCGAAGGCGTCCCCGTCTAGCGGCGGGAGTCCCGGCGCATCGACCTTCCGTTCGACGAACCTCTCCTGGACGCCTTCTTCTTCGAGACCTTCTTCGGCGAGCCGGAAGACCGCGCGAAAATCGAAGCGGGCTAGGGCACCGCGACGCCGTCGGGCGTCTCGACTCTTTGTTCGAACTCTCCTGCTTTCGTTCACCCGCGCGCGTTTTATTAATAATAACACATTACATCAATAGCTTTTTCATACCGAGCACCTACTTGCAAAAATTGTGAGCTTGCAGAATACGCGAAATCCGAGATCGGTCTGGTTGTTGATGTTACACTTCCTGTCGACGAATTAAATTTATGGGCCCGCGTTCCTATTAAAGATAACGCTCTGCTGCCTGTAAGATTTGCCTACGCTGTTGGTATTAATTTACAACGGCCTAATTTTTTGCCCCGAAACGCGGTTAATCATATACCTAATAAGGGATAAACAGAAATCGAAATAAAGATTTTCCATTATCGTAATAGATTTATATTTAATTTTTAAATAAATGAGCCCTGTCGCTGTTATCAATCCGCTGCAATCGTAATAGACCAAGGTTTGCAGCGATTATTTTTTTTTAAATAAAATTGTGTTGCGGCTCGGACAATAAATTCTGACCGGATGGCAAGCGCGAGGCGCCCATTTTCCTTCGCGCATTTGCTTTTCGATTTTTATTCGGGCTATAGAGCTATTCCCAATAGAAGTCGTTAAAGTCATTAAAGCTCCTCTTAAGCCCGGATAATGAGTAAGATTACAGACAACGGCCATACCACATTGAAAGCACCGGTTCTCGTCCGATCACCGAAGTTAAGCAATGTCGGGCGCGGTCAGTACTTGGATGGGTGACCGCTTGGGAACACCGCGTGCCGTTGTCACTTTTTTGTGACCTCTTGCTTCTTCGAGATTGATTTTTGAAACGGATGAGGACCTTTTCACGCTAAAACTCACTTTTTAGGCTGACATTCTGTAAGCATAGATACATGTAAATAGTTTGTTAGATGCCGGAGTCGGCTCTCGTTTACTCTTAGTTCTGCATTATAATTTCAATCTTCTTTGTTGTTATGTTCGCACGACTATTGGTAACGTAAGAGAATATTTAAAAAACGAAAGATCCGTATGAAGAAGCGCCTTTTTAAAGTAAAACGTAAGAAAAGGTTAAAAAAAAAGATCCATATGAATAAAGAGTTCCTTTAAAATAAAACGTTAGAAAAGATTAAAAAAACGAAAGATCCATATAAAAAAAGAGTTTTTTTTAACTAAAACGTTAGAAAAGTTTAAAAAAAAAAAGATCCATATGAAAAAAGAGTTTTTTTAAACTAAAACGTTAGAAAAGATTAAAAAAACAAAAGATACATATGAAAAAAGAGTTTTTCTAAACTAAAACGTAAGAAAAGATTTAAAAAACGAAAGAACCATTTGAAAAAAGCGTTTTTTTAAACTGAAACTTAAGAAAAGGTTAAAAAAAAGATCCATATGAATAAAGAGTTCCTTTAAAATAAAACGTTAGAAAAGATTAAAAAACGAAAAATCCATATAAAAAAAGAGTTTTTTTTAACTAAAACGTTAGAAAAGTTTAAAAAAAACCAAAGATCCATATGAAAAAAGAGTTTTTTTAAACTAAAACGTTAGAAAAGATTAAAAAAACAAAAGATACATATGAAAAAAGAGTTTTTCTAAACTAAAACGTAAGAAAAGATTTAAAAAACGAAAGAACCATTTGAAAAAAGCGTTTTTTTAAACTGAAACTTAAGAAAAGGTTAAAAAAAAAGATCCATATGAATAAAGAGTTGCTTTAAAATAAAACGTTAGAAAAGATTAAAAAAGCGAAAGATCCATATAAAAAAAGAGTTCTTTTAAACCGAAACGTAAGAAAAGATTAAAAAAACAAAAGATACATATGAAAAAAGAGTGTTTCTAAACTAAAACGTAAGAAAAGATTTAAAAAAAATGAAAGAACCATTTGAAAAAAGAGTTTTTTTAAACTAAAACGCTAGAAAAGATTTAAAAAACAAAAGATCCATATGAAAAAAGAGTTTTTTTAAACTGAAACGTAAGAAAAGATTAAAAAAACAAAAGATCCATATGAAAAAAGAGTTTTTTTAAACTAAAACGCTAGAAAAGATTAAAAAAACAAAAGATCCATATGAAAAAAGAGTTTTTTTAAACTAAAACGCTAGAAAAGATTTAAAAAACAAAAGATCCATATGAAAAAAGAGTTTTTTAAAACTAAAACGTTAGAAAAGTTTAAAAAAAACCAAAGATCCATATGAAAAAAGAGTTTTTTTTAACTAGCACGTTAGAAAAGATTAAAAAAGCGAAAGATCCATATAAAAAAAGAGTTCTTTTAAACCGAAACGTAAGAAAAGATTAAAAAAACAAAAGATCCATATGAAAAAAGAGTTTCTTTTAACTAAAACGCTAGAAAAGATTAAAAAAACACAAGATCCATATGAAAATAGAATTCTTTTTTAAACTAAAACGAAATAAAAAATATAAAAACATAAGATCCACGTGAAAAGAGTTTTTTTAAAGAAAATATTGAAGAAACATAAGATCCATATGAAAAAAGAGTGTTTTTTATTTTATTAAAACGTAAGAGAAGATTGAAAAACAAAGGATCCATATGAAACACGGTTTTTTTTTATATGGGAAAAACTAAGAGAGAGTTATTTCTTTACAAGACAACGTAAGAAAGGACATAGGCTTTGATATTAAAAGTCTTTAAGCAAGCGATCCAAACGGCCTCGAAACTCGCCCGCGAATTCGGAGAATTCGGCTGATCGGACGATAAAACCGATATGGGCCTTATCGGTGTGCGAAGCAGATGGAGAGAGAGAGAGATCGAACGTTTTAGGCCGAGTAGCAGGGAGCAGCCGACGCAAGCACTGGGCGCGGGTTAGAGGCAGCAAAATCGAACACTAGATTTGCGTGCGAGAGCGACAGAGAAAGAAATGCTCGGACGAGAGTTAGGTAGGTAGCGAGTTCGAAGCCGGTTCGGGGCAACTTTTTAAAAAATCCATCAGAGTGCGTATGCACATACCTAACCCGTGTCATCTAGAAAAATAAAATTGGGCGTCGCATAAGCTCTCCCTCTCACAAATTCGATAGCAAGAGCAACGTGCACATAAAAAATTTAAATATCGAGCGGGCCAACGGCCGAAGTCCGAGAATTGCGAAAGATGCGAGCGCAAGCAAAACAAAAGGCGCCGTACGTTAATGCACTATTGGTAACAAATGATTTCAAAACGTCACTCTCCCAGTAAAACCTAGAACGAGTTTAGTTTCAAAAGATGGGATTATACCTATTTGTCATTTCATCAACTAAAATAATAGAAATTAGTGGCTTCTAGATTTGTTACTTGTCCTAGTCTTTTTGCTCTGTAGCAATACTACAAGATGAAACACGAAACTCGTCGGCGAATTCGGATAATTCGCCTGCTGTTCGATAAAACCCATTGTGCCACGCAGAGCGAGAGAGAGAGAGAGAGAGAGAGAGACAGAAAGACAGAGAGAGTATGAGTGTGCGTGTGCGTGCGTGCGTAAGAGTGAGAGACCGAACGCGTTTATTTGTTCGAGCTGCAAGGAGCAGCTGATGTGCGCGGGTCCGAGGCACTAAAAAGGAAAACGAGATTTGCATGCGCGAGCGACAGAGAAAGAAACGAATCCGGCGGGAGTTAGGCAGGTAGCGAGTTCGAAGCCGGTTCGGGGTAACTCTTTTAAAAATCCTCCAAAGCGCGTATGCACATACCCAACCCGTGTCATCTCGAAAACTGAAATTGGGCGTCGCACAAGCTCTCTCATTGACACTTCAAACAATTTCAAATATCGAGCGGGCCAACGGCCGAAGTCCGAGAATAGCGAAAGATGCGAGCGCAAGCGAAACAAACGGCCCCGTATTTATTACATGTACACAGCCGATTGCAAATAAAACTGGGTCAGCTGATATGCAATATGATGTACAATCAAATATTAAATACTCGTAATTATGTTCCTTTTTCTTATGCTTCTTTCTTTTTAATAATACCTTATGTAGTCGACCTACGGAAATATAAGTTAGAGCCATTTTCACTAGTTATTAAAAACGCAAAGAGTAGTCTCTCGACACTTGACCCAGTTTTATTTGCAATCAGCTGTGCAAGACGAAACACGAAACTCGCACGCACGCGGAGGCTGCTGCGGAGCGATAAAAACAGAAAGCCCGTCGGGCGCGAGAAGGAGATTAAAATATTCATTTCTAAAGTTCAATTTTACCGGTGTTCGATCGTCGTTTGGCTTTTCGCCTTTCGACTGACTTTTTAAATTTAACGTCTAGCGAGATATATTCTTTTTGCGAGGTGGATTGTGGTTCTGAAAAGAACCGTTTTTTTTTTTTTTAGAGCTGCAACTTCCGCCCGGAGGAGCGGAGCTTCGCCTTCGGCTTCTTACTTCGAGCTGGTGTACTTGGTGACGGCCTTGGTTCCTTCGCTCACGGCGTGCTTCGCCAGCTCGCCGGGCAACAGAAGCCTGACGGCCGTTTGGATCTCCCGGCTCGTGATGGTCGAACGCTTGTTGTAGTGCGCCAGGCGGGAGGCCTCGGCGGCGATGCGCTCGAAGATGTCGTTGACGAAGCTGTTCATGATGCTCATCGCCTTGCTGGAGATGGCCGGTGTCGGGATGCACCTGCTTCAGCACCTTGTAGATGTAGATGGCGTAGCTCTCCTTCCTCCTGCGCTTCTTTTTCTTGTCGCCCTTCGAGATGTTCTTCTGCGCCTTTCCGGCCTTCTTTGCTGCTTTTCCGCTGGTCTTGGGTGGCATGGCTACGACAGAATAGGTTTGCTGTGATCCTTTCGAACTTCGACTTCGACTGCGACTGCGACTGCGGTCTTGTTGATTCGACTCGAGATTTAATATCGGAATGAAACCGCAGACGATGGACATCATGGCAACCGGAGTACCGAGATTGGATCTCTTACCTCCTTCATCTGGATTTGGTTCGTGTTGTTGGAAATAGCGTGAGCTGCCTTAGCAGCTAGCCCCTGTATTCACTGGGGCAAAAGAACCATCTTGGGCCTCTTATGTCGGTGGTGAGCTTCCTCGTCGTAGTCCCCCAGTTGCCTGATGAGTGGGTTTGGGTTTGTCTGCAGTAGCTCGTAGAACTTAGTGGCCGCCTCCACTATGAACTGTTGGATCGGGATCTCGTTGAGGTCGTCGTGGATCTGTGTGTTCCGGACAAACCATGGTGCATCGACTGCATTCCTCAGTGCCTTGTTCTGGATTGTTTGAAGCTTCTGCAGGTGAGTCTTCGCTGCGTAGCCCCAAACGGTTGCGGCGTACGTCATGGTCGGCCTGACTATAGCTTTGAAGATCTTCAGCTTGTTGTTCGTGCTGAGCTTGCTTCGTCGGTTTGTCAAGCTGTACAAGCTTGCCGTGACTGCCTTGGCGCGGTCGGTGCAGTGGGCGATGTGTGGGGCCCACGTTAGCTTTGAATCCAGAATGACTCCGAGATATTTCGTCTGCGCTTTCCACGGGATTGCCTGGTCGAACATTTCTACGTCCTCATCTGGGCGTCGTCTTGTCTTTGTGAAGAAGATGGCGGCGCTCTTCTCCGCGTTGACCTCGATCCTCCAGGTTCTAAACCACTCCTCGAGATCGTCGATAGCTGTTTGCATGTGGCGGGTTGCGAGTTGTGGACTCTTGGAGCTGGCCAAGATTGCAGTGTCGTCAGCGTAGAGAGCCAGTTTGGTGTTTGGCGTTTTCGGTAGGTCTCGCACGTAGATGCTGAACAAGAGTGGTGACAACAGGGACCCCTGGGGCACGCCGGCGGTGATGCTTCTGCGGGTGGAGCGGATGCCGTTGAGTTTGATCCGAAAGGATCGCTGTCTCAAGTAGGAGGCAATTAGTTGTACTAGGGCCAGCGGCAGGTTTGCTTCTAGCATCTTGTGCAGGAGTCCTTTGTGCCATACTTTGTCGAAGGCTTTGGAGACATCGAGAAATACGGCTGCCGTAGACTGCTTCTTGTTGTAGCTCTCTGTTACGTGTTCCACCACTCGCAAGATTTGGTGGACGGTGCTGTGCTGGCTCCTGAATCCGAATTGCTCGTCGGGGATGATGTTGAGCTCTTTGCATGCGTCTTGGAGCCGCTTGAGGACGATGCCCTCGGCGAGTTTTCCCAGCACAGGTAGCAAACTGATCGGTCTGTAGTTTTGCGGAAAGCCGTTGGGCTGCCCTGGCTTGTGGAGAACAATCACGTCTGCGCATTTCCAGGAGGTTGGGAAATGCCTGAGTCTCAACATGGCGTTGATGATGCCAGTGATCGCTGCGATTGCTCGTCTCGGGAGAGCTTTGAGAGCTCTGTTGGTAATGCCGTCTGGGCCTGGCGCTTTCTTGACTTTGAGCGCTGCGATGGCTTTGTCCACGTCTAGCGCTGACGCTGGCTGTAGGTGTTGAACGTCGACTTGGCGGAGACGGCGTCTAACGTTTCGGTGCGTTCTGTCCACGTGCTCTAGGTCCACGTCACGGTAGTTGGGGCTGCACTGCTGCTCCAGGTTGTCGGCAAAGGCTTCTACCTTATCGGAGCTCGTGTACACTATCCCATTTGTACCGTGGATCGGTGGCATGGGTGACGTCTTATTTCGAAGCGCTTTAGACATTCTCCACAGTGAGTTGTCCTCGGTGGTGAGCGACTCTAGCTTGGCGTCCCAACGGCTGTTGTGAAAGCTTGCTATTTCGAATCTGACTTCGGCAGCAAGTTCATTTGCTCTACGGCGGTCGGCTGGATTTAGGGTTCTTTGAGACCGTCTTCTGGCCCGGTTCTTCTCCCTGATGAGATCTTTAACGTTTTCGGGAAGAAATATCCTGCTGTCTCTTGCTGGCCTCGGGTTTGTTGCGAAGCTGGTGGAGGACTGGATGCTGGACGTGAGGTTGTCTACAGCTTTTTCCAGATCTTCAATCGTCTGAATCACGGGGATTTTTCCGATTGTTCGCTCTAGGTGTTGTGTGAAGGCAGGCCATGAGATGCAGGTGGTTTCTTCATCGGGTCCGTTTATGTCTCCTCCCAGGTGGAGAATTACCGGGTTATGGTCGGAGTCTAGCTCACTGATGGCTGTGAGCTGGTGGTGAAGGGTGACGTCCTTGATGATGACGATGTCTAGAACATCCGGTCTTCCGGTGGTGCCATAGTGTGTGGGTTCTAGCGGTCCTTCCACGACAATGTTTCTGCTGTCCGCGTAAGCGTGGAGTATGCGTCCGTTCCGGTTGGCGACTCTGCTGTTCCAAGCGGCGTGCTTGGAGTTGAGGTCACCGGCGATAATCGTGGAGGCGCCGCCTTCCAGCAGCAAGTCCAAATCTTGCTCTAGGAGTTGGCGGTGCGGGGCGTTGTAGATTGCTACTAGGTGGATAGGCCCGTCGCTTTCGGTTTGAACACATAACATCGTGGCTTCGGCGTGTTGCAGGGGCGGAGTGGTCAGGACATGGTGTTCTATCGACCTTTTGATGTAGATGGCGGTGCCGCCGCCTCTGGCCCCAATTCTGTCATTGCGGTACAGCACGTAGTTCGGCAGTTTTGGATTGTCGCCGGCGCGCAGGTGTGTTTCGTTCACCATTACGACATCGAGCTCGTGGCGGTCAATGAACTCCTGAAGCTCTCGCTTCTTGGTGTTTAGTCCATTCGCGTTCCAGTACGCAGTCTGCAATGATCGAGGCCTTGTTGGTCGTCTATCCATCAACGGTTTTGAATAGGGAGGTAATGTCCTGGGCGCAGCTCAGAATGCCGGTAATGATCTCTGCGCTAGTGGCGGCGCCGCTGATGGCCGTCAAGACCTTTTGTGCTACAGCTGCTAGCTTGGAGAAGTCGATGGAGGTTAGGAGAGCGATGATGCTGGCGAGGTTTGGTGCCTTGGGATTGCTCGCGCTTGGCGTGTTGGCGGGTCTGGTTTCGGCAGGTGTTGCAGCTGCTGGAGCTGGTGTTGGAGCGGCTGCTACCGGAGCGACAGTTGGAGCGACAGCAATTTCCTGGTTTCTCAGAGCGCTCGCGTAACTTCGTCCTGTCGTTGCCTTTGGTGGAGGAGGCTTCGGGTAGGCGCTGCATCCCTTGTAGCTAGCAGGGTGGTCGCCTTGGCAGTTGACACACTTGGCTGGAGTGTCCTTTGGCTTTACGCAAGTACTGGTATGGTGGTCTCCACTGCACTTGACGCACTTGGGGCCGGCTTGGCAGCAGCGCTGCGAGTGCCCGAACTTCTGGCACCTGTGGCACTGCCCGATCGAAGTTTTCCTCCTTGGCGATTCGACAGAGATGCGAAGGCGAAGGACATCTGTCAGGCTGAAGATTGCTTTTGCCTCTGCAGACTTTACCAGCTGCACCATCACAAGCGGAATCGGCTTTTTTTCCCTGCCGATATGCATCCTGTGCACCGACGTGATGGAAAATCCTTGGTTCTCAAGATCCTCTTTGACATCCTCGACCTTGATGGGCTCGGGAATTCCTCTTAACACAACCTTGAGGGGCTTATCTTCCGTCAGCTGATAGGTGTGGTATGGAATACTTTCATTGCTGAGGAATTGGGTCATGTTTCTAAAGTCGTCGACTGAGGCTGGGTGGACGCTGATGCCTTCAATGATCGTTTTTGCCTTCAAGAATTTAATCTTGCGGGTTGAAAAGGCGGAGGATATCTGAACCCATCTGTCTTTGGTTCGGATGATCACCGGGGGCACGCGTTTGCGGGACTCCGCTGGCTGGGATTCAGCCGTCTGGTGCTCTTCGTCTTCCATGCCTTCCATGCGCTGCAGGGGATCAAAGCGGTTCTGCAGCGTTGGTCGGGCCTTCTGAGCGGGTGCTGTAGCTTGCATCTCCTTCTTTCTTTTCGGTTTACTTCAATGAACTCAGTGTCCATCTTCTCCACCTGGGGGGCGGCGTCGAGAGGCTGAGTTCTTGAAGACGGCGCTGCGAGAGCGGCGGCGGTTTTGACTGACTCCGGCACTTGCTGGCTGTCGAGCTTAGGGGTTTCCTCCACGATGCGTCTAATCGCTTTCATCTTCTTCTCGATGAGCTTATGGCGGTCAATGTGGCTGTCGGGAAACCTCTCCTGGTAGAGGTCATGGCGCTCAGCGTGGTACTGTAGTTGCAAGTTGGCTTTCGTCTTGGCGATTGCCTTGGCGATTGCAGCTTTTTCCCTCTGGGCGTGATGGGTAGCTAGCTTTTCCTCGATGTCATCCTGCCTGATATCCGCGTAGGGATCGGGGTCGGGATCGTTTGAGTCCATCCTCCCTGGACTCCTAACGGGCTGATCTGCAGACAAATACTTTATTAGCTCAGGCGAGCAAAAGTCGTCGAGGACAGAAAAGCAACTAGTTGCTTTCATGCACGACTCTAAACGTTTTGCTAGACAATTCTTTTTAGTTTAGAACATTGTTCTAAAAACGTTCTGTTGACAATTCTATGATGTGGGCGAAGTGGGTTATCCGCTAAACAACAACGTGAAACCAACTGCCCGAAGGCCTGGACTTGACACGTTGCTTTTAGGGTCGGTGGCGCTGCTTGACTCCGAGGCGATGGCTGGATGGGTACGTCCTCTCGCTCCGGGCTCTCGCTGTCGACCTTCTGAGTAATCCGAAACCGCAGCCGAAATGAGCCCTGTTTTGTAGTCTCGGTCTAATTCTTGTAGGCTCCACCCAGCGAGACTCCCGAGCCCCGATTGGCAAACGCGGTTCCCTATAAATTCGTTGCGCGCCGGCCTGCCTGCTTCAATACACCGTCGACTTCTCGTTCTATCGCATCTGCTGCTTATATTCCGATCGTACTAGAACAATGTCCGGACGCGGTAAGGGAGGAAAGGTCAAGGGAAAGGCGAAGTCCCGCTCCAGCCGTGCCGGCCTCCAGTTCCCCGTCGGCAGAATACACAGGCTCCTCAGGAAGGGCAACTACGCGGAGCGCGTCGGCGCCGGGGCGCCCGTCTACCTGGCCGCCGTCATGGAGTACCTCGCCGCCGAAGTTCTCGAGTTGGCCGGCAACGCGGCCCGCGACAACAAGAAGACCCGCATCATCCCCCGCCATCTCCAGCTGGCGATAAGGAACGACGAGGAGCTGAACAAGCTGCTCTCCGGAGTCACGATCGCCCAGGGCGGCGTCCTGCCGAACATCCAGGCGGTTCTGTTGCCCAAGAAAACTGAAAAGAAGGCTTAAATTCGAACAAACGATGAGCAAGAAAGAAAAAAAAAACCGGCCCTTCTCAGGGCCACAAATTCTCTTTCAAAAAGAATGCCTCTCACAGACGTTATTCCTATTTATTAGATTTAATGTTCTACAATGTTATTAATACTGAAATAAAGCGATCCTGCCCGGTTACATTACAAGTAATCGCTTAGTCTCATATAATTAATCGCAGACTGTTGCGTTTTTCAACTTTCGGACTTCCTTCGTTTAATTCTACAACAAATTATTAATGAAATGCTTAGAAACGAAATAAAATAATGCGCGGCCGGCCGCATTCTCATCAATAGAACATTTGCAAGTTTCTTAAGCTTCTAAGGTGGCCGTCATTACATGAAGTAGTAAAAAGAGTAAAAAAGTGTCGCACGTCTGATAGATAAGTCTTTTTGTTGAGAAAATTTGTGGTTCTGAAAAGAACCGTTTTTTTTTTAATTCTTAAATTCCTTCTGCGAGATGACGGGGCAGTTTCGTTTGCAGCTCGCTTAACCGCCGAAGCCGTACAGGGTGCGGCCTTGACGCTTCAGCGCGTACACGACGTCCATGGCGGTGACGGTCTTCCTCTTGGCGTGCTCGGTGTAGGTGACGGCGTCCCTGATGACGTTCTCGAGGAACACCTTCAGCACGCCCCGGGTCTCCTCGTAGATGAGGCCGGAGATGCGCTTGACGCCGCCTCGTCGGGCCAGGCGACGGATCGCGGGCTTCGTGATGCCCTGGATGTTGTCGCGGAGCACCTTGCGGTGACGCTTGGCGCCCCCTTTGCCCAATCCTTTACCTCCCTTGCCGCGGCCGGTCATCTTTAGCTCGGATCTCGGACTTCGAACGTTCAACTGGAATGCGAATATGCGATGCGGGCTGGCTTCGTTGCTGGGAATGCCTGTGAAAATTTTCCGCTGGGCTCCTCTCTTTTATCAACTCGACTAGCGCGAGAGGCGTGCCCGGGCGCTCCGTGCTGCCAATGGGGTGCGCCTTCTCGAAGCAGAGTCTATAAATGGAACTCGGGAGAGCTCGCGGCCGTTACATCTTCGTTCCAGCTCTGTCCGTGCAAGTCGCAGGAGAACTTTGCTATTTTCTCGATTCGCCATGGCCCGTACCAAGCAGACGGCTCGTAAATCTACCGGAGGCAAGGCCCCGCGCAAACAGCTCGCTACGAAGGCGGCGAGGAAGAGCGCTCCCGCGACCGGCGGCGTCAAGAAGCCCCATCGCTACAGGCCCGGCACCGTCGCCCTCCGCGAGATCAGGCGCTACCAGAAATCGACCGAGCTCCTCATCCGCAAGCTGCCCTTCCAGCGTCTGGTGCGCGAGATCGCCCAGGACTTCAAGACCGACCTGCGATTCCAGAGCTCCGCAGTCATGGCGCTCCAGGAGGCTAGCGAGGCGTACCTGGTCGGCCTCTTCGAGGACACCAATCTGTGCGCCATCCACGCCAAGAGGGTGACCATCATGCCCAAAGACATACAGCTGGCGAGACGCATCAGAGGCGAACGGGCTTAATTTCATCGCGCCTGCGATAAAACTCCAAACAAAAAACGGTTCTTTTCAGAACCACAAAATCTAATAAAAAAGAATATCTAAGAGGCGACGTTACAACGAACATTGTTACTTTTAATTTTAAACTCTTCGCAACCTTAATCCCTCCTTTTTAATTTAATTAGCTCTTTTGCACCTTCTTGCTGCTATTGTTTATTGCTTTGAAATTGAAAATTCAATTGAATTTGCTGTTAAAAGCGCGAGTTTCGTTTTAACTTGTTAACTAGAATGTTTTCGATGCCCTAACCCTAACTATAGGGCTCCTTCGTTCGAGTTGATTTAATTCGCGCGATCGCGTCGATATTTTATTTAAAAAATTGTAATAACAGAGCGACGCCGTATTTACAATTTCAAGTATGATTTGTGCGGTGCTCGTTAAAAGCGGCAGGCTAACGTCGCGTCAGTTGAAAATGCGAGTTTGCACACACCTAGTTACTTTTAATTTTAAAATATCTGTTACGCAAAACCTCCCTACCATTTAATATAATTAGCTCCTTCGATTTATTACAAACCTCATTCGTTAGCTTCATCGAATCGGTGTGATTACGTTGAAATTCAAAAATTGTGCCTTGACCTTATTGTAACGAGAGGAGAGCTAGCCGGCAGCCCCTCGCAGCTGCATTACAATAATATTAAGCAAATGATTTTGCGGTGCTCGTTAACACCAGCGGAACTCGACGTCTGTCGAAAATTCTTTTTGTAAAAATATTTGTGGCCCTGAAAAGGGCCATTTTAATGCCGCGTCGCGGCGGCACGTCGTCGGAAGCAGGATCCTGGCTGCTGGAGGCCGGCCGGTGGTGGTGTGTGGACGGCGACGCATTACTTCTTTTTCGCTGCTGCCTTCTTGGGGGAGGCCGCCTTGGCGGGGGCCTTCGCCTTCTTGGGTTTCGGCGCTTTCGGCTTCTTCGTGGGCACTTTGGTAGTCTTTTTCGCCTTCGAGGGGGACTTGGGCTTGGCGGCCTTCTTCTCGGCGGCGGCGGACGGGGAAGCGGCGGCTGCCTTCTTACCTTTAGGTTTCTTGTCGGCGGCCTTCTTCGGCTTGGCGGCTTTCTTGGCGGCCGTCGAGCCCTTAGGCCTTCCGGAGCCCGGCTTCCTGCCCGCCGCCTTCTTGGGGGTCGCGGCTGAGCTCTTCTTGTCAGACTGCTTGGCGGAACCGCCTCCGGCGGCGCCGCCGCTCAGCTTGAAAGAGCCCGAAGCGCCCTTACCTTTGGTTTGAACGAGAGCTCCGGACGCGACCGCCGATTTCAGGTACTTCTTGATGAACGGCGACAGCTTCTCGGCGTCCACCTTGTAGTTGGCGGCGACGTACTTCTTGATCGCCTGAAGTGACGAGCCGCCTCTCTCCTTGAGGCTCTTGATCGCGTTGTTCACCATCTCGGAGGTGCGAGGGTGGTTGGGCTTCGCGCGGGCCCCTCCGGCCTTGGCGCCCTTCTTCGCGGATTTCTTCGACGAAGCGGGCGTGGAGGCGGCGGCCGCAGACGCCGCTGCCGGGGATGCCGTTGCCGAATCTGCCATCGCGCACGCACTAAACTCTCGAACTAATAACTCACTTAACTTTTTAACAACTTCACTCGTTCTTCGCGCAACCCGCGGCTGTAAACTGTAAGTAAAGCAGCGAACCTCGCTTTCGGGCAGAAAGAGAATGAATCGCGAGCGCGAGCGAGCTCGCCGATAACCAACTGCGAGCGCTCGTACCGGCAATAGAAATCGCTCGAAATTTTCAATCCTCCTCGACGGCCTCGTACATGGCGCTTTGGTGTTCGCCGCCCTCGCGTTCCGGCGGCGGCGACGCCCGCGTCTTTCGAGTTACGGCGATCACCTTTCGCACTCGCCGAGGAGAAACACCGGGCCGTCGGATCGTCGCGCCGGCGTTCGACGGAAGGGCCGCCGGGCCCGCCGAGGGCCTCGAACTTCCCGAGAATCTAGATCTCGGCCGGCGCGTTCTCCTCTTTGTGGCGCCGCAGGACTCCCATCCGTCGTCGGGGAGCGGCGTCCGGGGGTCTCCGGGAAGGCGGCCGGTACCGTCCGTCAGCGTCCCGAGCGGCATCGCCCTGGCTCTTTCGGTTCGCCGAAAATTCGCTCTCGAACCTCGCTCCGTGCAGCTCGGTCGGGAGCGAGTCGAGCGGCGGCCCCGCTTCGAAGTTCGAAGGCGTCCCCGTCTAGCGGCGGGAGTCCCGGCGCATCGACCTTCCGTTCGACGAACCTCTCCTGGACGCCTTCTTCTTCGAGACCTTCTTCGGCGAGCCGGAAGACCGCGCGAAAATCGAAGCGGGCTAGGGCACCGCGACGCCGTCGGGCGCCTCGACTCTTTGTTCGAACTCTCCTGCTTTCGTTCACCGGCGCGCGTTTTATTAATAATAACACATTACATCAATAGCTTTTTCATACCGAGCACCTACTTGCAAAAATTGTGAGCTTGCAGAATACGCGAAATCCGAGATCGGTCTGGTTGTTGATGTTACACTTCCTGTCGACGAATTAAATTTATGGGCCCGCGTTCCTATTAAAGATAACGCTCTGCTGCGTGTAAGATTTGCCTACGCTGTTGGTATTAATTTACAACGGCCTAATTTTTTGCCCCGAAACGCGGTTAATCATATACCTAATAAGGGATAAACAGAAATCGAAATAAAGATTTTCCATTATCGTAATAGATTTATATTTAATTTTTAAATAAATGAGCCCTGTCGCTGTTATCAATCCGCTGCAATCGTAATAGACCAAGGTTTGCAGCGATTATTTTTTTTTAAATAAAATTGTGTTGCGGCTCGGACAATAAATTCTGACCGGATGGCAAGCGCGAGGCGCCCATTTTCCTTCGCGCATTTGCTTTTCGATTTTTATTCGGGCTATAGGGCTATTCCCAATAGAAGTCGTTAAAGTCATTAAAGCTCCTCTTAAGCCCGGATAATGAGTAAGATTACAGACAACGGCCATACCACATTGAAAGCACCGGTTCTCGTCCGATCACCGAAGTTAAGCAATGTCGGGCGCGGTCAGTACTTGGATGGGTGACCGCTTGGGAACACCGCGTGCCGTTGTCACTTTTTTGTGACCTCTTGCTTCTTCGAGATTGATTATTGAAACGGATGAGGACGTTTTCACGCTAAAACTCACTTTTTAGGCTGACATTCTGTAAGCATAGATACATGTAAATAGTTTGTTAGATGCCGGAGTCGGCTCTCGTTTACTCTTAGTTCTGCATTATAATTTCAATCTTCTTTGTTGTTATGTTCGCACGACTATTGGTAACGTAAGAGAATATTTAAAAAACGAAAGATCCGTATGAAGAAGCGCCTTTTTAAAGTAAAACATAAGAAAAGGTTAAAAAAAAAGATCCATATGAATAAAGAGTTCCTTTAAAATAAAACGTTAGAAAAGATTAAAAAAACGAAAGATCCATATAAAAAAAGAGTTTTTTTTAACTAAAACGTTAGAAAAGTTTAAAAAAAACCAAAGATCCATATGAAAAAAGAGTTTTTTTAAACTAAAACGTTAGAAAAGATTAAAAAACAAAAGATACATATGAAAAAAGAGTTTTTCTAAACTAAAACGTAAGAAAAGATTTAAAAAACGAAAGAACCATTTGAAAAAAGCGTTTTTTTAAACTGAAACTTAAGAAAAGGTTAAAAAAAAAGATCCATATGAATAAAGAGTTGCTTTAAAATAAAACGTTAGAAAAGATTAAAAAAGCGAAAGATCCATATAAAAAAAGAGTTCTTTTAAACCGAAACGTAAGAAAAGATTAAAAAAACAAAAGATACATATGAAAAAAGAGTGTTTCTAAACTAAAACGTAAGAAAAGATTTAAAAAAAATGAAAGAACCATTTGAAAAAAGAGTTTTTTTAAACTAAAACGCTAGAAAAGATTTAAAAAACAAAAGATCCATATGAAAAAAGAGTTTTTTTAAACTGAAACGTAAGAAAAGATTAAAAAAACAAAAGATCCATATGAAAAAAGAGTTTTTTTAAACTAAAACGCTAGAAAAGATTAAAAAAACAAAAGATCCATATGAAAAAAGAGTTTTTTTAAACTAAAACGCTAGAAAAGATTTAAAAAACAAAAGATCCATATGAAAAAAGAGTTTTTTAAAACTAAAACGTTAGAAAAGTTTAAAAAAAACCAAAGATCCATATGAAAAAAGAGTTTTTTTTAACTAGCACGTTAGAAAAGATTAAAAAAGCGAAAGATCCATATAAAAAAAGAGTTCTTTTAAACCGAAACGTAAGAAAAGATTAAAAAAACAAAAGATCCATATGAAAAAAGAGTTTCTTTTAACTAGCACGTTAGAAAAGACTAAAAAAGCGAAAGATCCATATAAAAAAAGAGTTCTTTTAAACCGAAACGTAAGAAAAGATTAAAAAAACAAAAGATCCATATGAAAAAAGAGTTTCTTTTAACTAAAACGCTAGAAAAGATTTAAAAAACAAAAGATCCATTTGAAAAAAGAGTTTTTTAAAACTGAAACGTAAGAAAAGATTAAAAAAACAAAAGATCCATATGAAAAAAGAGTTTTTTAAACTAAAACGCTAGAAAAGATTTAAAAAACAAAAGATCCATATGAAAAAAGAGTTTTTTTAAACTGAAACGTAAGAAAAGATTAAAAAAACAAAAAGATCCATATGAAAAAAGAGTTTTTTAAAACTAAAACGTTAGAAAAGTTTAAAAAAAACCAAAGATCCATATGAAAAAAGAGTTTTTTTTAACTAGCACGTTAGAAAAGATTAAAAAAGCGAAAGATCCATATAAAAAAAGAGTTCTTTTAAACCGAAACGTAAGAAAAGATTAAAAAAACAAAAGATCCATATGAAAAAAGAGTTTCTTTTAACTAAAACGCTAGAAAAGATTTAAAAAACAAAAGATCCATTTGAAAAAAGAGTTTTTTAAAACTGAAACGTAAGAAAAGATTAAAAAAACAAAAGATCCATATGAAAAAAGAGTTTTTTAAACTAAAACGCTAGAAAAGATTTAAAAAACAAAAGATCCATATGAAAAAAGGGTTTTTTTAAACTGAAACGTAAGAAAAGATTAAAAAAACAAAAAGATCCATATGAAAAAAGAGTTTTTTTAAACTAAAACGCTAGAAAAGATTAAAAAAACACAAGATCCATATGAAAATAGAATTCTTTTTTAAACTAAAACGAAATAAAAAATATAAAAACATAAGATCCACGTGAAAAGAGTTTTTTTAAAGAAAATATTGAAGAAACATAAGATCCATATGAAAAAAGAGTGTTTTTTTATTTTATTAAAACGTAAGAGAAGATTGAAAAACAAAGGATCCATATGAAACACGGTTTTTTTTTATATGGGAAAAACTAAGAGAGAGTTATTTCTTTACAAGACAACGTAAGAAAGGACATAGGCTTTGATATTAAAAGTCTTTAAGCAAGCGATCCAAACGGCCTCGAAACTCGCCCGCGAATTCGGAGAATTCGGCTGATCGGACGATAAAACCGATATGGGCCTTATCGGTGTGCGAAGCAGATGGAGAGAGAGAGAGATCGAACGTTTTAGGCCGAGTAGCAGGGAGCAGCCGACGCAAGCACTGGGCGCGGGTTAGAGGCAGCAAAATCGAACACTAGATTTGCGTGCGAGAGCGACAGAGAAAGAAATGCTCGGACGAGAGTTAGGTAGGTAGCGAGTTCGAAGCCGGTTCGGGGCAACTTTTTAAAAAATCCATCAGAGTGCGTATGCACATACCTAACCCGTGTCATCTAGAAAAATAAAATTGGGCGTCGCATAAGCTCTCCCTCTCACAAATTCGATAGCAAGAGCAACGTGCACATAAAAAATTTAAATATCGAGCGGGCCAACGGCCGAAGTCCGAGAATTGCGAAAGATGCGAGCGCAAGCAAAACAAAAGGCGCCGTACGTTAATGCACTATTGGTAACAAATGATTTCAAAACGTCACTCTCCCAGTAAAACCTAGAACGAGTTTAGTTTCAAAAGATGGGATTATACCTATTTGTCATTTCATCAACTAAAATAATAGAAATTAGTGGCTTCTAGATTTGTTACTTGTCCTAGTCTTTTTGCTCTGTAGCAATACTACAAGATGAAACACGAAACTCGTCGGCGAATTCGGATAATTCGCCTGCTGTTCGATAAAACCCATTGTGCCACGCAGAGCGAGAGAGAGAGAGAGAGAGAGAGAGAGAGAGAGAGAGAGAGAGAGAGACAGAAAGACAGAGAGAGTATGAGTGTGCGTGTGCGTGCGTGCGTAAGAGTGAGAGACCGAACGCGTTTATTTGTTCGAGCTGCAAGGAGCAGCTGATGTGCGCGGGTCCGAGGCACTAAAAAGGAAAACGAGATTTGCATGCGCGAGCGACAGAGAAAGAAACGAATCCGGCGGGAGTTAGGCAGGTAGCGAGTTCGAAGCCGGTTCGGGGTAACTCTTTTAAAAATCCTCCAAAGCGCGTATGCACATACCCAACCCGTGTCATCTCGAAAACTGAAATTGGGCGTCGCACAAGCTCTCTCATTGACACTTCAAACAATTTCAAATATCGAGCGGGCCAACGGCCGAAGTCCGAGAATAGCGAAAGATGCGAGCGCAAGCGAAACAAACGGCCCCGTATTTATTACATGTACACAGCCGATTGCAAATAAAACTGGGTCAGCTGATATGCAATATGATGTACAATCAAATATTAAATACTCGTAATTATGTTCCTTTTTCTTATGCTTCTTTCTTTTTAATAATACCTTATGTAGTCGACCTACGGAAATATAAGTTAGAGCCATTTTCACTAGTTATTAAAAACGCAAAGAGTAGTCTCTCGACACTTGACCCAGTTTTATTTGCAATCAGCTGTGCAAGACGAAACACGAAACTCGCACGCACGCGGAGGCTGCTGCGGAGCGATAAAAACAGAAAGCCCGTCGGGCGCGAGAAGGAGATTAAAATATTCATTTCTAAAGTTCAATTTTACCGGTGTTCGATCGTCGTTTGGCTTTTCGCCTTTCGACTGACTTTTTAAATTTAACGTCTAGCGAGATATATTCTTTTTGCGAGGTGGATTGTGGTTCTGAAAAGAACCGTTTTTTTTTTTTTTTAGAGCTGCAACTTCCGCCCGGAGGAGCGGAGCTTCGCCTTCGGCTTCTTACTTCGAGCTGGTGTACTTGGTGACGGCCTTGGTTCCTTCGCTCACGGCGTGCTTCGCCAGCTCGCCGGGCAACAGAAGCCTGACGGCCGTTTGGATCTCCCGGCTCGTGATGGTCGAACGCTTGTTGTAGTGCGCCAGGCGGGAGGCCTCGGCGGCGATGCGCTCGAAGATGTCGTTGACGAAGCTGTTCATGATGCTCATCGCCTTGCTGGAGATGCCGGTGTCGGGATGCACCTGCTTCAGCACCTTGTAGATGTAGATGGCGTAGCTCTCCTTCCTCCTGCGCTTCTTTTTCTTGTCGCCCTTCGAGATGTTCTTCTGCGCCTTTCCGGCCTTCTTTGCTGCTTTTCCGCTGGTCTTGGGTGGCATGGCTACGACAGAATAGGTTTGCTGTGATCCTTTCGAACTTCGACTTCGACTGCGACTGCGACTGCGGTCTTGTTGATTCGACTCGAGATTTAATATCGGAATGAAACCGCAGACGATGGACATCATGGCAACCGGAGTACCGAGATTGGATCTCTTACCTCCTTCATCTGGATTTGGTTCGTGTTGTTGGAAATAGCGTGAGCTGCCTTAGCAGCTAGCCCCTGTATTCACTGGGGCAAAAGAACCATCTTGGGCCTCTTATGTCGGTGGTGAGCTTCCTCGTCGTAGTCCCCCAGTTGCCTGATGAGTGGGTTTGGGTTTGTCTGCAGTAGCTCGTAGAACTTAGTGGCCGCCTCCACTATGAACTGTTGGATCGGGATCTCGTTGAGGTCGTCGTGGATCTGTGTGTTCCGGACAAACCATGGTGCATCGACTGCATTCCTCAGTGCCTTGTTCTGGATTGTTTGAAGCTTCTGCAGGTGAGTCTTCGCTGCGTAGCCCCAAACGGTTGCGGCGTACGTCATGGTCGGCCTGACTATAGCTTTGAAGATCTTCAGCTTGTTGTTCGTGCTGAGCTTGCTTCGTCGGTTTGTCAAGCTGTACAAGCTTGCCGTGACTGCCTTGGCGCGGTCGGTGCAGTGGGCGATGTGTGGGGCCCACGTTAGCTTTGAATCCAGAATGACTCCGAGATATTTCGTCTGCGCTTTCCACGGGATTGCCTGGTCGAACATTTCTACGTCCTCATCTGGGCGTCGTCTTGTCTTTGTGAAGAAGATGGCGGCGCTCTTCTCCGCGTTGACCTCGATCCTCCAGGTTCTAAACCACTCCTCGAGATCGTCGATAGCTGTTTGCATGTGGCGGGTTGCGAGTTGTGGACTCTTGGAGCTGGCCAAGATTGCAGTGTCGTCAGCGTAGAGAGCCAGTTTGGTGTTTGGCGTTTTCGGTAGGTCTCGCACGTAGATGCTGAACAAGAGTGGTGACAACAGGGACCCCTGGGGCACGCCGGCGGTGATGCTTCTGCGGGTGGAGCGGATGCCGTTGAGTTTGATCCGAAAGGATCGCTGTCTCAAGTAGGAGGCAATTAGTTGTACTAGGGCCAGCGGCAGGTTTGCTTCTAGCATCTTGTGCAGGAGTCCTTTGTGCCATACTTTGTCGAAGGCTTTGGAGACATCGAGAAATACGGCTGCCGTAGACTGCTTCTTGTTGTAGCTCTCTGTTACGTGTTCCACCACTCGCAAGATTTGGTGGACGGTGCTGTGCTGGCTCCTGAATCCGAATTGCTCGTCGGGGATGATGTTGAGCTCTTTGCATGCGTCTTGGAGCCGCTTGAGGACGATGCCCTCGGCGAGTTTTCCCAGCACAGGTAGCAAACTGATCGGTCTGTAGTTTTGCGGAAAGCCGTTGGGCTGCCCTGGCTTGTGGAGAACAATCACGTCTGCGCATTTCCAGGAGGTTGGGAAATGCCTGAGTCTCAACATGGCGTTGATGATGCCAGTGATCGCTGCGATTGCTCGTCTCGGGAGAGCTTTGAGAGCTCTGTTGGTAATGCCGTCTGGGCCTGGCGCTTTCTTGACTTTGAGCGCTGCGATGGCTTTGTCCACGTCTAGCGCTGACGCTGGCTGTAGGTGTTGAACGTCGACTTGGCGGAGACGGCGTCTAACGTTTCGGTGCGTTCTGTCCACGTGCTCTAGGTCCACGTCACGGTAGTTGGGGCTGCACTGCTGCTCCAGGTTGTCGGCAAAGGCTTCTACCTTATCGGAGCTCGTGTACACTATCCCATTTGTACCGTGGATCGGTGGCATGGGTGACGTCTTATTTCGAAGCGCTTTAGACATTCTCCACAGTGAGTTGTCCTCGGTGGTGAGCGACTCTAGCTTGGCGTCCCAACGGCTGTTGTGAAAGCTTGCTATTTCGAATCTGACTTCGGCAGCAAGTTCATTTGCTCTACGGCGGTCGGCTGGATTTAGGGTTCTTTGAGACCGTCTTCTGGCCCGGTTCTTCTCCCTGATGAGATCTTTAACGTTTTCGGGAAGAAATATCCTGCTGTCTCTTGCTGGCCTCGGGTTTGTTGCGAAGCTGGTGGAGGACTGGATGCTGGACGTGAGGTTGTCTACAGCTTTTTCCAGATCTTCAATCGTCTGAATCACGGGGATTTTTCCGATTGTTCGCTCTAGGTGTTGTGTGAAGGCAGGCCATGAGATGCAGGTGGTTTCTTCATCGGGTCCGTTTATGTCTCCTCCCAGGTGGAGAATTACCGGGTTATGGTCGGAGTCTAGCTCACTGATGGCTGTGAGCTGGTGGTGAAGGGTGACGTCCTTGATGATGACGATGTCTAGAACATCCGGTCTTCCGGTGGTGCCATAGTGTGTGGGTTCTAGCGGTCCTTCCACGACAATGTTTCTGCTGTCCGCGTAAGCGTGGAGTATGCGTCCGTTCCGGTTGGCGACTCTGCTGTTCCAAGCGGCGTGCTTGGAGTTGAGGTCACCGGCGATAATCGTGGAGGCGCCGCCTTCCAGCAGCAAGTCCAAATCTTGCTCTAGGAGTTGGCGGTGCGGGGCGTTGTAGATTGCTACTAGGTGGATAGGCCCGTCGCTTTCGGTTTGAACACATAACATCGTGGCTTCGGCGTGTTGCAGGGGCGGAGTGGTCAGGACATGGTGTTCTATCGACCTTTTGATGTAGATGGCGGTGCCGCCGCCTCTGGCCCCAATTCTGTCATTGCGGTACAGCACGTAGTTCGGCAGTTTTGGATTGTCGCCGGCGCGCAGGTGTGTTTCGTTCACCATTACGACATCGAGCTCGTGGCGGTCAATGAACTCCTGAAGCTCTCGCTTCTTGGTGTTTAGTCCATTCGCGTTCCAGTACGCAGTCTGCAATGATCGAGGCCTTGT
>CALNHX010009267.1:0-51646 GCA_940337035.1 Agriotes lineatus | reverse complement strand
TTTTATCATAATGATTGATTCGACATAATTTTTCTGATTCACTAAGTTTAACATCGTTGCTTGTTCTTTGTGCAACGTTGCTTCTTAGTAATTGGAGACGGCTACCGAAATTTAGTAAATGTTCACCTTTATACGGCCTATTTCTGGTTAATTCCTGCACTAAGCAATTCAAATCCCTACGGTCCGAAAAACACTGCACTAAAGCCTCTTTTAAACTCGACCAGGTATTCAATTCTACTCTATTACCTACCATCGCTTCTGCCCTACCAATTAACTTTTCTTGGATGCATTCGAAAATGTGTTGATCAAGCTCTGGGTCTTTAAATTTACTATAACTTGTAATTAAACTTTCGCAGCGAGTAATAAATTTATTCAAAGTATCACTGTCGCCATCAAAAGGTTTAATAATTTCTATTTTAGACTTAAAAAGATTCCAGTTCACTTGAGCCGGTTGGTTTGCTTGATTAGTTTCATTAGTATTCGTCATATTTAATGCTGTATTATTCTCACTATTAGAATAACCTGCCTCAATTTGAACAATGTCAGAACTTGTTGGATTTTCTTGAAACGTAAGGTTATTTAACTGATCCAACAGCTCGTCAATTTCAATCATAAAGAATATTTTATCGATACTAATTATAATTACTTTTTATTTGTTAAATATTTTAAAAGAACGTTTTATTCAAAAATATCCTCTTAAATACTAAATTGTCTGCAATAGACTGTACACTACCCTATCTTTCCCAAAGTCCTTAAACAGAGGGTCTAGGAAAGGCAAAAAGGAATTTGGCACCTACTTGGTTTGTAGACCTTTGTGTTCCTTTTCCGATCCTTTGCTGCTCACAGAGATGCTGTTCCCGATGTCCTCGAAGGAATGGTTCAGGATCTACGCTGAAGGGGTTGAAACTCCAAAGTCGCGAAAAGTCTCTAATTTTCCGACACGATGCGAAAGAGATTTTCCACAACCGCGCACTATCCTACCGACTGCGCCAGTTAAATGATTAAATCGGAAAAACAGCTTTTTAAAAATAAACTTTATTTCGTAATTACAGGTAAAAGCAAAAACCGTCTTAACTCTGTTACAAACAAGCAAAGAATGAATCTAACATTTTACATAATTCGCAATGTGGCAAAGAGATAACGATGAGCTGGGATGTGCCTTATCAGCGTGGCGTCGTGTTCTTGATAAGCAGGTGCATGTAACTGGCGCAAGCAAAATTCGGAATCATTTTTATTTTCAATGGTTTTCTAAATTTTGGGATTTTAATATCTTCAAACATCGTTTTTATTTGAAAAGCACCAAAACAGAAGATCAATATACATTTCTTATCCAATAGAAACCAAGACTTAAGATGACATTACTGTACAATTTCTACGTTCTTTTGTTTTGGTAATATAATGTGAAGTTATTTTTTTAAATGGAAGTCATAGCTCGCTATTGCGCCGATAAATATCCAATTTTTATTTTATACAGCGTGTTTCACTCCTCACCTTCACACCCCTGTGTGTTTTTTATTTATTTTCTGATCCATTGTAAATTTTGGTCAGTTACCATACTAATAAACTAGACACCCTTTAAAAGAGTTAATTTTACAATGTTTAAATAATTTGACGGCTAGCCTACTACTACAAAAATAAATACCAAAAATTGAAAAATTATAGTAGGGCTGATTTTCTCGAACAAGGTTATTAGAAAAGTTACTCAGGATCACAAAAATAGCCGAAATCCAAATTTTTACAGAAAAATAATTATTAGGTACTTCATTATTAGGCTTTCATATAATAAATGTTTTACTTCTCATCTTCACACCCCTGTATCTTTCTTATTTATTTTATGATCTAGATAATTCAAATTTTGGTTAGCTACAATACCCGTTTAAGGGGATGGTTTCGTATTTTTTAAAAATAAATTTAGTGCAAAACAGTAGCCTAATAATTTGAACCACAAGCCGAAGACGAGTGGCGCAAGTCATCTGCGGGAATAATGACCATAATCGCGAATGTAATACGATACTTTATCTACTCCTATACAATAGGAGTTTTGTGTTCATATTTCCGAATTAAGACATTTGTGACAACTGTCAACTGAAAAACTCATTTGATAATAATAATGAATTTTGTGTGCAAACTAGTGAATTATGAAAATAGAATTTTATGATTGGCTGAAAACCGTGAATTATGAAAATAGAATTTTCTGATTGGTTGAAAGCAGCAAATTATGAATTCATAGTTCACTACTGCAAATTATGACTGTTATTATTAATTAAAAATGTCCTTATAATGTGAATATAATTTAATAGGAGTAGATAAAAAAGTTATATAATTGACCAACATTTGAAGTGGATCAGAAAATAAATAATGAAGATACAAAGGTGTGAAGATGAGAAATGAAACATTTATTGTATGAAATCGTACAAATGATAATAATAATTTTTCGATAAAATTTGGATTTCGGCTATTTTGTTTTTTCAAATATTTTTTTATTCAAGTAGGGCTACTATGCTTTTTCAGTTGTGTCCATTTATTTTTAATCGCAGTAGGCTACTGGTACATGGTAAAATTATTGAGAAATTGTAAAAATTACTTTTTAAAGAGTAGTATAACTGATCGGAGAATAAATAAGTAAGATGCAGGAGTGTGAAGGTGAGAAGTGAAACACACTGTATATTATATTCTTATTACTAACTATGTAGATTAGACTATGTTGTTTGCTTGTCCATTCTTTTACAACATAGTAAAAGTAGATCATTATTGAAGCCATGAAAATAAAAGAAGCTGTTGAGAAGCAGTATGCAGCTTGATGGAACTTTTGAAATATGTAAACAAGCAGAAACATCGAATTAAAAACAATTTCGTCTACGTGTAATAGAAGTAAAACACAAAGCACTTGTATTAACTGCACTAAAGTTCTAACTTGAATTACAAATACTGTTATTATTTTTATAAACTGTTTTTCGACAAGAAATCCCCCCATATTGCGACACTCTTACATTTCCCGTCCATTTTCCTTTTGAAATTGCAATGCAATGAATCGCTTAGCGTGTGTCAACCAATTTGCCAGAGGCTTGATGGCGCAAATTTAACTGCGGCCATAATTGAATCATCGAATGGCTGTCATTAGCTGTGTTCGTTTTATTACAAATAATACAGCAGTGGGGTAACTTTGGTGAAAAATTGAAACAATTTCAAGTATTTGGAGTAAACAACGAAGAATTATAGTGTAACCAAGTTAAATTAAAGTAACCTGGTTAAACTTGAGCTGAGTATACAAAGTATATTGCTACGACCTGAAATATGCAGTAATGAATTTTACGCAGGTCGGTTAATTTTCCCAGTCGCGGTCACGATTTTAGTTCATTTCTTCGATGTTATTGTATTTCTGTCTTCCTTCTCTTTCAGCCTTCTTCGTCGTAGCCTACCGATTTCGTTTGGTTCTACGAAGTCTGTTACTGTGAGTTATTTAGACCTCATACTTGATATGAGTCGTTCGGTAGCTCCTCCGTCGAGAAGTACATTCAAATGCGACGTGTCGTATGCCTCAGTATGGTTATAGATTATTTGCTCTGTTTGTCCACCTATCTCTCTTAGAACGCACGAAACTCTTACTTTACCTTAGTTCGTGGATAGAAAGTGTCGACATTTGCCAAAACAGGAAGCTGGTCTGCATTTGTAGTATTTTCGGCTGAAACTGAATTCAAATAACATGCACCAGAAAAACCAATTTAATTATCAAAAATGAACACAAATATGTCGATCCTCTAAATACACTAATAAAATCATAAAGAAACTTAGGATCAAACCCGCGAAAGCTCGTTTCTACACCCATTTACAAGCAAACAGTGGCGGTCTACTTCATCCGCAATAAATTACATTTAAACAATATTACAATAACGTCGAAGCAACTTTTATACGCAAACATTAAGCTGCATGCAAGTCCAGTTTTTCAATGCGCGTGCGTATTTGTCTATGAAGTGCATTCCTTTACAACGCATCCTGAAGCGACAGCTTATTACTTAAACTGCAGTCATTTACTGTATCAGATTACCTTACAATGCTCGATGCCTGCGAACTGCAACGTAGCCGTCGGGCTAGATTCGCTCAGCAACCTTAGACAGCGCGATGCATGAAAATTCCCACGAACTTAGCGGGACGTTCCTGGCTCCTAGCTCTGGCAGCTGACGTCACGGCGCTTACACACTTGTGGCTTTAGGACAAGCTCACTAATGACTGCGTACTTACCCGTTGATTCTCGAAGAATTTCGTTTATTACTGCAACTACGAATTCGAATGCCGTATTCGTGCACTTGCAACTATGTTAAATTACAAAAATTGAATCTAAATACCAGTGACAAAGCCTTCAAACATAAACTGGCTATATATGTAAATGTTAAAATAAACAATTCAGGCAAGGAAACCAGATGCCCGTTTCATACTACATTACATCGATGCTCATATTGATTGTGCATTCCGTTGCGCCTGCAAACCACTCTCTGGCATATCCATGAGCTAGTTTATTGGAACAGCTTTGTTGCAACGTTATTCAAGTGTAGACGTTTTATTACCGACATTTTAATAAAAGACAATTCAAAAATGGATCCTATTTTTTTATTTATTCAGCAGCAGGTACTGACGGTAATAATTCGGTGTGCGTATAAAAGACGTTAAAAGTTTTTGAGTTAACGTTGAAAAATAGGTAGTTTACTTCTTCAACCTAAATATTTTTATTTAATGGAATTAAAACACAAAAAATATTGTTGAATTTTTGTATTTAATGCTTGCTGACCGAAATTTTCCGGGTGGAATTCTCCGAAAGTTTATCAGCAACACATTTCTATTTTATTTAGACTTGTTCAGATGTATTATTCAGCGTGCTAAATAAGTCTTCAAAAAGCGTGATGCCGCAATATCGGCTACGGTCGGAACCGATCATCGAGTTGCTGTTATTAGAGGTCTTTTAATAGATACCGCATACACTTTATAAACTTACGTAAACCTTAAACCACTGAAATTTTTAAAACAAAGCTAAAATATAAATGACTGGGTACCTACCATTATAATGGCATCAATTGTATTCACTAATCTCCTTATATATTATACAATAAGAAAAATACTTGTATGCATGTAATAGCAACGGGGTTATTATGGCGATATTTGCCATTAATATCTTATAATTTAAGAAATCAATAATATTCATGTTGAGGTTGAAATGAAAACTTGATAACTGCTAATTTACAAAAATCATATCGTTTTCATAGATGAGTATATGCCTACTCGAAAACATAGTTAAAATGTCCACAAAGTGGGGGTTCTTTACAACCTTAATTAGGGCTACGATCCGGCAAACGAAATAAAGATGGTAAATCGGGAAAAACACAGGTGGGCACATCGAGAACAGCTGGGTCGGACTTACCTTAATTTGTATTGCTTACAGCTGTCTGAATCCCTTTGCATGACAAAATAACACATGCAAACATCCGAAACCTACTAAAGAAAAACACAACCAATTGTAAATATTGTAAATATGTATATGAACAATGAACATAAAATAAAATATTCAAAAGAAAGTTAGTGTTGTTACGGGCAGTAAACTTGACAGCAAACAATCTAACTGGCTCAAAAACGGTAGTAACTTTAATTACACAATAATTAAACTAATTTCAAACAATAAATCTTGACGGTAAATACTCAAACTGACTTAAAGGACAATAACAACAGTTCAAACGCTTACTTTTAGATTAACGACAATGCTGCGTAACATGGCGACACTTCAAAAATCACTTTTCACTGCACAAATCGCTTGTAAAATTACTACAAAATAACATACTTGCTACGGTGATGGTGTCCAACGGATCTGCAGGTCGGTCTCAAGCGACTGTCACCAAATACTTAAAGGCGCTACGAGAAACGGCATAGCATGTGGTCTGTTAAATGGTTTTGGACGATGTTAAATTCCCAGAGGGTAGAACGAATAACGTAACGACAGACACGGGTTACGGTACGGTACACGTAGCTTCATCACAAACGATTAGCATAAACGAGGTTCCCATTTATAATCCACCTCAAAGGCGTTAGTTGGAAATGCCCGCTCCACGGTACAGAATTCTTCAGCTAATAACTTACACCACACGTCTCTTAGATGGCCAAAACTTGACAGAAAACACCTATTCAGTTTCACTAATTTCGACATTTCCCGGCGAAGGCCAAGGCCTCCGCCGTAGCGGAACAAAACCTTCACACTTCTTGTCTTGTTGAAGTCAGGCGGTAGAATCCTAAAGACAACGAAACGCGCGCCTGTGTTACTTAATTTGTTCTCTGTCTAACGCATATAGAAACGTACGAATTGCGTTATTATGGGGCAATATTAAATCAGAATTTTGCAGGAAAAACAGGGATCCACCGCAAACGACGGGAGACGTTCCAGAGCCGAAAAGCGATTAGCCGTGAATTTTCTCGGAGTGGAAATGGAATTGAATTCATTAGTTAAGTTAGCTTTAATTTACGAATACAATTTTTAAACGTACGCAACCTAAAGCATCATATACTGTTACCACATCCTGTATTTCGTTAATTGTAAATTAAATGTGAATAGTTTGTAGAACTGCACAAATTTAGAATGTGTGCCACTTGAACGTAACAAAATTTATATTTTACGAGCAAATATTACATAGGGCAATATTCTTACCAAATATGCCAGAAGTACTGAATAATGCACTTGTAATACCCTAGGGCGCTGAATATTATTACTGATAATTTTTTGAGCTCATGAATGCTTTTGCAAAAAAGCATGTGTGATTACGATTAGCTAATTTGTGCACTTGTAGAAAATATCACTGAAAGTGCACTAATTATTGTAATAATTATCAACTGAATGCAATTATTTCCAATTAAACTTAGATAAATAAGTCTATTCTATTGGTTGTTTGAATATTGATTAGCGATTGTTAAATATTTGTGTGGTTAGAGGTTTAACGATTTGTGATCAGATTTAAACCACAAACTCCAGCAATGTTTTATCTATTGAATATGGAAGGTAATATTCCCAGATATTTTTGTTTGCTTTTCGTGAACTCAAAAAAAAAAATAACGGTAATATTCAGGGCTGTTCTCAAAGTATATGAATTTAATCGAGTTAATACAGTTATGAAAAATAACTATTTTGGGTAGTGGTAGATATTCCATGCACAAAAAGTTATTTGTAGTTGTAGATATTTTACTGAACGCAGCCAGTCTATTACACAACGAATTGAACCGCTGAACGTAGCTCTGTCTTGACATTGCGGTTGGACGGTGCTCCGGATTTTTATACGGAAAAAATGGCTTTGGGCGATTATCCTCTAGAGTACGACCCGAAAAAACACGGGCCGTACGATCCAGCACGTTTTTACGGCAAAGGTAAGCAACAAACGTGCATAAGACCTTCCTCGAAGCAAAATATATCAGTAGTGCAGTAACCTAACCTTTCCGTACGAACCTTTCATTACATAACCGCAGTCATATTTCCTAAATAATTTAAATAAACCCAATAACGGATTTTAATAACGTTTATACCCTTGCCCTTAGCCGATACACCCCTTGCTCAAGTAAAATTGGGAGAACTGGGAGGATGGCTCACCCGCCGCAATAAGAATCCAAGGGCAATGGCCGCTTGCATCAGCAGAGGTAGTAGTTTGTGCAGAAAGGTGAGAGATATATCAGAATGAACTGTTTTACTTGCAGCGTGGTGGCGATGGCAGCATAAGTATGTGCAGCCGAAACGTGCCGGAATTGCCCCATTCTTTCAACTCGTCACTGGGTCTATGGTGATTTTCTATCTGTTTAACTATCCCAGAATTAGTAAGTATAATCTGGAATTGCTCATTTAGTTGAAATCTTTTACAAAACTGCAAAATTAAGCAACTTTTCTTCTGTTTCAGGCCACCACAAGAACTACAAGTATCACTAAGGCATTCGCTTTTTAAACAGTAGTAAAATTCGGTGTAATAAAAAATTATGTCATTGATAATTCCACCACTTTTAAAATAAACTGTAATTGTATTTCATTTCTTTTAGTTTTATTTTAAGAACACTTCGATCAGTACATATTTACTTGTTATAATTATATTAGAATTTCATAAAGTGGGAAGCTTATAAGTCAATAAAGCCGTTATTAGTATTTATATTTTTCATTTTTATTTCGTCTGTTCTTAAATTTTGATATTCTACTTCTATTCTGGGTTCCTCTCGACCAAGCTAATCCTTCTGTTCTTTTTACATCGTCTATTTAGTATGTTGGTGGACGACCTTTTCCTCTGTCCTGTATATATTTTATTGTTTGGGAGACATCTGGAACCTTTATATTTCTAATTTCATTTTGATATTTCAGAGGTTTCTGAATTTCTTTGATTTTTTTCTCAACGTGCAAGCTTGTGCTCTGCAGGTAAGGAAAGGAAAACACATTGATGAAAAATATATGCCCAACAATTAAGACTCAAAATATCAAAGTCAATTGCTGGGACGTGATATTATTCAGGGAACCGGAATCGGCGAAATCTGAGACATGTTTCCAATATACAAACTGATGCAAGGTCCAGGATTATAAATAAAAGCATGATAAAATGCTAAGATGATCCTAAGAAAGTACCAGTAAAATAAAACGCTAAAACATATTTTATTACGAAAGAAACAAAATGTATATGTGCTTTTTATAAGTGGCAGTAAAACATTTTTATCGGTTGCAGGATATTAATCCCTTGTTTACATATACAAAAGTAGGCTGGTAACTAAATCATAACTGATCTGTACGGTAATAGTCCATTACCGTACATGGCAACCATAACCATATAGCAACCGATAAACTATTGAACAAATCACGGATGTTATGAATCATAACAGCCTCAGATGTTTTAAAATCCTCGCTCTGCGAGCTCGGATTTCAATACAACATCTGCGGCAGTTATGATACTCATAACATTCCTAGATATAGCTATAAAAAATTGCCAATTTGCATCAGTTTTAAATTGTTTTGTTTTTATATATATATAATCATTTTCCCATAAGGGTGTAAGGATTTCAATACATTCTCTTACTTATACATTTAGGTACATTTAACTGGATTGTATTAATTACATTTAATACTTCCTCTACTTTAACTAAAACTCAATTCAGTATAAACTTTTTCCAGCTCTTTCTATCTTCTGCCAGTCTTTTTGCCTCTGCCCACGTTTTTCCTTTCTTCTTTAGTATCTTTCCAATTATTTCATCCCACGTTTGCTTTGGTCTTCCTCTTTTCCTTTTGCCTGTCGCTTTTGATTCCCAAATCTGTTTGGTTTGAGTTCTGCTCTCCATCCTTTGTAGATGCCCCCACCATCCAAGTTGCCTTCGTTCAATGAATTCTTCTACAGGTTCGATATTTAGTTCTTCTTTTATTTCCTCATTTCTGATTCTGTCTCTTTTTGTTACCCCTTTAACTCTCCTTAAATATTTCATCTCAGCTGCCCTAATTTTGCTTTTTTCTCTATCTGAAAGAACCCATGATTCACATCCGTATGTGAGTATTGGTCTATATATTGTTCTATAAACCTTCATCTTTGTTTCCCTTGTGATTTCTCTCTTATTAATGATCCCTTTGCTTAGAGCATAGTAAACTTTGTTAGTTTTTTCAATCCTACTGTTCACCTCTATTCCTTGATTTCCTGTTTCTTCTAAGGTTACTCCTAAATATTGGAAACTTCTTACTTGACCTATGAGTTCTTCATCTACTATAACTCTAATTTCCTTTCTTTCCCCTGATATTACCATTGTTTTGGTTTTGGATTTATTCATCTTCATTCCATTATTTGTTAAAATTTCATTCCACACTTTTAGGTTTTCTTTTAATTCCTTCTCACTCCCAGTTATTAGTGCTATATCGTCTGCAAAGATGCACTCGGAGATATCTACCTTTTTGAGATTTCTGTATCCAACATATAATGGTTTTGTTCTTAATTTAGCACATCTAATTAATTGGTCCATGAATATAATAAATAACAATGGGCTTAAGCTGCCTCCTTGTCTGACCCCTTCTTGTGTGTGGAATATTTCAGACTCCGCATTCTTACTTATTACTTTATTGCTAGTATTTCGGTACAAGCATTTGATCACTCTAATTAATTTATTATTAACATTTTTCTCCCTCAGGGCCTTCCATATTTTGTTTCTCGGCACCCCGTCGAACGCCTTCTCCATATCCATGAAAACTAAGTAAGCTGTTTTTGACCTAGCCCTCATTCTGCTGATAATTTCTTTAATTGTAAACACATGGTCCTGTGGGTTTTTCCCTCTCCTAAATCCACTCTGTACTTGTAATAACTCCGGTTCCACTTCCTTCCTTAGTCTTTTTTCTAAAATTTTTTCGAACAGTTTCATTAGGGTACTCAATAAGGTTACTCCTCTATAGTTGTTACAATCCATCACATCTCTCTTTTTGAATATTGGTAGTATTAATCCAATTTCCCACTCTTTCGGTATCTTCTCCTCCGTCCAAACTCTATTAAATATTTTTAGTAATAGCTGAATTCCACTCTCTCCCATGCTTTTAACCATCTCTGTCGTAATTCCATCACTACCAGGTGTCTTGCCATTTTTCAGTTCCTTTATCGCTACTACTAATTCTCTTACAATTTCACTCTTTTCTTTTTCTGCTCCTTCTGTTATACTTATTGCTTCATCTTCTGCTTCTTGCGTCGTTTCTGTTTCTTGCTCTATTTCCATTACAAGCAGCTTCTAAAAGTATTCTTTCCATCGTTTCATAACTTCTCTTTCGTTTCTTAATATGTGTCCTTTTTCGTTTTTAATTGCTATAATATATGCTTTCTTATTATATCTGAGACCTTTTAGAACTTTGAAGAATATTTTTTGGTTTTCTTTACTGTCTTTTTCAAGTTTGTCTCCGAACTCCATCCATGATTTTTGTTTAGATTCTCTTATTAAGTTTTTAACTCTTACTTTTTGCTCCTTGTATTCTTCATAATTCTTTTCTAGTCTGTTGTTCAGATACTTTTGCCACTTTGTTTTCTTAATTCTTACTTGCTGTTTAATTTCTTCTGTCCACCATGTCGTTTGTTTCTTGTAGCTATTTTCCATGTATGTTCTACATACATTTTTGGCTGTTTCTATGACTACCTATGTGTTTAAATGCATTCCACATTTCTTCCGTTTCTTTATTTTCTATTTCTTCTTCGATCTTTCCTACTTCTCTCTCTACATTTTCCTCATATCTTTTTGCTATTGCTTCCTCCTTTAACTTGTATGACTTGATTGTTTCTCTGCTCTTCTTTATTTCATTCTTTTCTTTCTGTAAGTTCTCTTTTCCCTTTTTCTGTTTTATTTTGGCTACTACGAGAAAGTGATCAGTCCCCAATTCATACCCTCTATTGACCACTACATCTTTAATTATCGCTCTATTTTCTCTTTCTGTAATTATGTAATCTATTACAGAATACTCTCCTCTACTAGGTACCGCTCTTGTGTATTTATGTATGTTTTTGTGCTGGTAATAGGATTTTGCGATGATTAGGTTATGTACTGTGCAAAAATCTAACAGTCTTCGTCCATTATTATTCCGTACTTCTTCCCCAAATTTTCCAATCACTTTGTATGTATTATCTCCTTTTCCTACTCTTGCATTCATATCTCCAGCTACCCATATTCTTCCTCTGGCTGTTTCCACCGTTATACTTAGCTGTTCCCAAAAATTATCTTTATTTTGAGCTTTCTCATCTTCGTTTGGCCCATATACTGCAATTACCGTTTCTACCTGTGTTTGGTCTGTTAGTTCAATCAATAACATTCTTTCTGATATAGCTTCCCAATTGTTTATCGTATTTTTAATGTCTTTGCGAAAAATACAACCAATTCCTGCTTGCGCTCTTTCCGTGTTGTCTACACCGCTCCATATTAGTAAATGCCCATTTTTCATTTCTGTTAGTCCATTACCTTTCTTTTTTGTCTCTGGTATTATTAACATTTCTAGCCCTGCCTTTTCAAATTCCATAATCAGTTCCTCTTCTTTGCCACTCAAACTTTTGATGTTCCATGTCCCTATCTTTCTATATTTTGATTCTTTTATTTCAGTATTGCCTTTTATGCTTTTCGTCCTTGTATTTTTCTTATTATGTCTCATTTCTTCTTCAGTAATTTTTCGTTCATTTCCTTTTAGTTTCTTACCTTGTCCATTGCCTCTGTCGTTACCTTTCTTCCCGTCCTCATCTATCTTATTTAGTTTTTTTGTCTGCTAGTTTTTGTTATCTTCTTTAATTGTACTACTAGCGGGTCTTCATTCGGAGATCTTTCGCTAACTGATCTTTTGTAGTTAGTGCTTTTCTCTTTTCCTGCATTTGCCAAATACTGTGTTATGTAATCTCTGTCTCTTACCCCGAACATTTCATTGTTTATTATTAATTTATTGTATTTTATTTGCGCCATGTGCCCTTTTTGTCTCGCCTCTTTCATTCGTGGGATTAATTGCTTCCGTTCTTCTTGTATTTCTTTGGGATAGTCCTCGTTGATCCATATTCCCGTGCCTTTCAGATTCTTAGCATTTTTTAATATTTCCATTTTCCTATTATATTTCTCGAGTTTGATTTTATAGGTCTTGATCCCGCTGTTTTATATGCACCTATTCTTTTTACTTCTTGGAAGTCGTTCTCTTTGTCGATCTCCAACCCTATATTCATTAACACAGCTATAATTTTTCCGTAGTTTCTCTCTCTTCCCCCCCTTCTTCGTCAACTACTCCCTGCACTACAAGATTCTTCTTTCTTATCTCTCTCTCTAAAAAATCTATTCTTTTCCCCTGTTTTGCAGCTTGTTCTCGTAATTGTATATTTTTTTGCTTTGTTACCTTCAATTCCGCAGATATTTGCTCCAACTTCGTATCCATTTCTTGTAGCCTGTTCTGTATTGCTTGGAACATCCCTTCAATTTTTTCCATATTGCTTTTGTTTCACGTACGCTAAGGTTGTCACCCAGCTCTACGCCTCGGAGGATCTACCCTTCTTTACGTGCTTAGTAATTTAATAACTGTGCTACTAAAATTCTTCTGGGTATGGTGTGTTGCCTATCTTGAAAATTTCGGCGTGGCTCTAGCACAGATTTTTAATTTATTCTCCTTTATCTCCTATCTTAACTGCATGCAATTCTCAACCTTACTTATGGTTCTCTTAACATCAACTACTCTTAATTATTACTAAAGTTTACTCACTAATCGGGTTTAGAATGTTTCTTCTCAACCTTCTGTAGTAATTTCACTTTGGCTTTTTCCAATCTAGCTAATATTCTTGCGTTTTAGATAGCTCGATACGGCCTAACGAGACTTTTATATCGGAGCACCAAAACACAACAAACACAACTTGTACCTTCAAATTTAAAACCTTTGTTTTTATAACGGAGGCAAAAGTTATAATTCTTATCTTACCATTTTTTTTCATTGTTTTTGACACAATGCTCATGCGGCCTCTAATAAAAAACTTGCTGAAATTTACAATAAAATTTACCAATTGAACCCTATTCGAATTACCGAACCCACCTGAATTCGGATTACAGTATCCTTATATGGACCCTGAGATTGGGAGTACTAAACTTCAAATTAACCGGACATTACTGTATTTTAATTTTTTCTATAATATACGCCAATATTTTGCCCATTTGATAGAGACTTTTTTCTTTTTTTAACGATACAAAACTGTAACACACGTGGCAAATATTATTAAGATCCCAAATCAGCCTGCGTGAATTTTTTGATGTCTGGAGCTGCCTATTTAATTTAATAGACTTTAAAAAAATCTATGTGCTTTTGACATCATGTGCGGGTCTTAACCAGACCATTGTTTTCTAATATGGTAGGCAGTTTATACTGCGAAGCGAAATGACAATAGGTCGTCTAATAATCAAGTTATTGTTTCAACCCTTCTATGTTCTCCTACAATTTCCTCCGTTTTCAATCCTCGCTACTTAATTGTACTTGCTGTTCAGCGACATCCAGCTGCCCTTTGGTTCTTCTGTATGTTTTGGGATCTATCATCCAAGATAGGTGCAGTTCTTACACGATTTTCGAGGTATGGTTTTTATCAATCTTTGTCAAGTAGGGACGCGTGCATTCCAAGTGGGAAATCCCTGAGTTTGCTGACTACACCATTGGTGAAAATTGCTCGGCAAAGACTTTGAAAATAGCTGCTTTGTGCGTCCGAATGAATTTTATTGTTGACAAGCGATTGTTCGTCGCTTACTGTTTGTAACTGCCTTATTGCACGCTGCACAAATATTTCTATGTGCTATTATTAATTTAATAATAAACAGCCCCTATTTGTTTTAATTAATCAGCGATTATAGCCTAGGTTAACATTGGAATGTAACTGATAAAATGTTTATGTGAAATCATCGTGCTTGACGAGGCCTTATTGGTAGCATTACGTGTGAAGCGAATTAACCCATAGCTTTGTTGGATGGTTAATCGTAATACTTCATTTAGGACTTAGAATACATTCGCTGGATCAATTCCCTACGGGACCGGCCAAATCAATTTCTTAGTAGTGGTGTCGTGTGTTGTTCATACACTTACCGTAATGTTAGCCGCTGTATAAATAATTCTTCCTTCTGGATTCGTTTTGCATCAAAATAAAGAAGTTTCTATCAAATAAGCAGGCTATTACCAAACATGATGGAAAAAACTACTTCTTACTCGTTGCAATTTTTATGTAAAAGTAATCATTGAATATATGAAGGAAAACGAAATACTTTTATTTAAAATATTTTTCCATGAAAGGTGCACTTACTGAGATATAGCATATTGCATACTTTTTAGATACCCTGTATATTTTCTACTGTTCTTGAATATCTGACGTCATCCCTTGCATTTTTCATATTATTTTGTATTACCTCTCGTTTACCTAACTGAAATGTATTTCGAAAATCTACGAGATCCATACATATTAAAATTATATTCTACGATTTACTCTATTAAAATCCTTATGGTCAGAAAGTGATCGCATGTGAGTATTGTAGGTACCTAGAGGCGTTCTGGCGCAAAATGTGTCACTGCGCAGGTGTCTGTGCAGGTCTGCGCGGGGTTTTTGCGCAGGTTTGTCAAGGTCGTTGGCCTAGCCGGGGTCAAGGTCGCGGGTCTAGCCGGGGGGGGGGGAGTCAAGGTCACGGGCCTAGCCGGGGCCAAGGTCATTGACCCCACCTAGGTCACGTGCTCCCACAATGAATTTTTGGTGTTAAAAGTCTAATTTTTTACAAGGTTTCCACGATGAATTTTGGGGCTAAATGTCTAATTTTATCCCTACGCTTATCAAAAAATATTTCCCACGCTCAACAGGATGTGAGTCATCGTCTGGGAATGCAAAACTTGTTGAGGCTTGCAGATGCAGGATGTTATTGTCTACCAATTGAACAATGACGTCCATTGTTTGAGAAATCTGCGCGATTGCAAAAAATTATTGGACAATGAAGTCTTTGTTGTCTGGACGAATTTTTGCTGACCTCCATTATCAGATAAACCGGATATTATTGTCTAGAGACTAAAATGTGCAAAGCTGGTAAAAATTGAACAATGAAACCCATTGTTTGTGAAAAATCTGCACAACTGCTAAATTGAATGGAGTCTTTGTTTGGAAATTAAAACTTGTTTGAGGCTCTAGGTGAGACACACGAGTGACTGGGATCTAGTAGAGGATAGTCTCTCGCATATTTTGATAGTTACTAACAGTCAGTTAGTAAACAGTATTTGACATAATACAAAAGTGTTGGAGTCTTAGAGACATTGAGAGAAATCCTCAACATTATTTGTAAGCACCGAATGTAAATATTACGTGTTTTTTCCCGTACTTGATTAAATACACAGTCTCGAAATTGAGCCGATAGTTATTAATTTCGCTTTTTACTGTTGGATTTATGTACAGAAGACAGCATCCATCACTTTAGCAGTAAGCAAGTTCCTAAAGAAATACTATTATGCTGTAGAGATTTAGAGGTTACAGTTCGGAGTGTAAACTGAGTTAAAAATTTTAGATTCGATTGTTTTAATATAGGTTTGAAAGCACTGCTGACAGACAAACAGACAGGCAGAAAACTTGTAATGCAGCTGCCAAACCGGGCCTTGTCAAATATCGAACAGCAATATATATTAGTAAAAAATACTCTTCAGTTAGCAGGTTAAAAGTTTGATGTAGTTTTAGCCAATCTTATACACATATATAATTCCAGCACTAAAAAATGGTAGGAAGCTAAAACACATAAGTACGGTGGAGTCTTAAACAGCAGAATTCTATAATACAAAACAGAGCGATAAAAGAACCGTGAGGGATCATATTTAACCACCCGTCATTTTTCAGTTATCTTGAAACGTCTGCAACTTCCGCATACCAATCTCGTAAAAACAAACACCTTCTTTGTTCTTGTGTGTTAGCACCTTGGCTTTAAGAATGTTATGGTAGTATATTTACGAAATCCGGCGCCACAGCACTATGGGCCGGTTGCAGAAAGCTATGTTAAGTCTGGTGTTAGCTAACATCGCGTCAAAGTGAACAAAAACGAATCAAATCTCAAATGCTTATGGTAACTAATACATTAGTAAACAAAATTTGATGCGATTTTGTTCACTTTGACGCGATGTTAGCTAACACCAGACTTAACATTGCTTTCTGCAACCGGCCCTATATGTTTTAACTACATTTTCTATTAAGCATTCAATAACTACAAAAATAAAAAGCAGCTTAAAATATTGCTCCTAAAAGAAGTGGTGGTGTAGTTTTATCATTGGAATTTCGATTGCTTACAACGGTATTTGTAAATCATTCGTAAATAGTCCAGTTTTTGGTTGCAACGAGCATAGTTATAGCAGAGATATCTGACGAATAGAAGACTATAGAAGATATAAACAGACAGTAATATTAATCTAAAATTGAATTAACTAAAATTAAGTATTTATCAAATGTTATTAACGAAGTTGTTAAACGCATGACACAGGCAGTTATTAGTTACTTAACAAATACAATTGTCCTATATCCGGTATTCATGGTTTATGTCTTAATCTGATTTTAATAGTCGATTAGACTCGAATAACTAAGGTTATTACAATTCTTATATCCGGTATTCATGGTTTATGTCTTAATCTGATTTTAATAGTCGATTAGAGTCGAATAACTAAGGTTATTACAATGCTAAAGACTGTACGCAAAAGGTAAGATATCAGAATTTTAAAATAAAACCATGAGAATAAAAATTAAATTAAATAAAGCCAAGTGAAAGCTATTAGGCCACAACAATATATTAGTAAAAAATACTCTAATTAATAAAGATGCTATACACGATATCCAACGGTGAGGGACAGTTTATTTTTGCCGGATAAAAAGTTATTTAGATTGGTTAAAAATCAGATAGTAGAGGGAAGTGGATGGTTCTGAAACCTCCCCCCACCACTTGACCTTGAGTTCAAGGCAAGGCCACGTTCAAGCCCAAGGTCACATGCAAGGAGAGACCACGTGCAAGCCCAAGGTCACGTTCGAAGCGAGGTCATCAACAGTAACCTTGAAGACTGGGTATAACATGAGGTGTAGTTTTGTGTTCAGTAGTATATCGTGTGCTGTACTAGCAAAAACAATGGATGAGGTACAAAAGGTTGGTGAAACTGTGAAGGGGCGAGTATCAAAGAAAAAAGTGAAACTGTTATATCCAGTATTGTTAAACGCAACAAGTTATCCGTTGAATAAGTCAAGAAATAAATCTGTGAGTTTGGGTTTGACCTGTTTTGGATCGTTTGTGCCGGGAGTGCTAATTAGTGGGATTAACAACAATTTTATACTGCTAGACGAAGGAGAGTGGCAAGTCTTTCTTAAAAATGAAGATGTGATAAACAGACATTTTACCTATGAAGATGGAGATTTAAAACCGGTGGATATAAGTCCAGGCAAACGAATATATTTCCAAAAAATCGGAAATAAGAAAGTGATTGTGCTGCAGGAACTTAAGCGATCCCAAGTGTATCTCGGTATGCAATCAGTAGCAGAATTGTGGGGGTTGCTACCGCTGCTGAATTTTAAAGCTGAACTATTGAAGAGTCAGATGTTTGAACAATTTTACAGTAGTGTAATCGAAAGTGTTTGGAATTTACCTGGCGACTTTAAAAGAAGCATTGAGAATGCGTTACCCGCCATACAATCGGAAAATGTACACTGCATGCATGAAATGCTAAAGTATGCTTTGGTCGTCATAAGATATGATATTGCGTTCAAACAATACGCCCAACAACAGCAAACGTTAGAACAATAAGTGTTTATCATGTAGTTATAACGATGTAATAAAAAAATTAAAAGATTTAAAACATTTATTATATATATTACAAAACTAACTTACTAACTAACCTAACCTAGAACGCTGTGGGTGGCCTCACATTTGCTGTAAAAAGAACACTTAGTTTCTTCAAAGAAGCAAATCAAGTTATATTACGTAGATCACCCACAGCATGTCTGGTAATTCGAGGTCCCTGTAGACCTTATACCTACATCCCAGAAACCACCCCACCTCTAGCAGGGTGGCTTCCGGGATGCGTAAAGCCAGAACACACCATTTTACAGCGCTCTAATGCGTTCAGTCGTGGTGTGTTTTGGCTTCAATTTTGAAGGACAATTCACACCTCGTTGTAGCGCTGCAATGCGTTTTACCTGATTGAAGAAAATGTGAATGTAGTAAAAATACCTCCAATAGTTTAGTGATATAAAGTGCATCTTTAAATAATATCTTTTGTGGTCTCTTAGTTTCTTTGAATTTTTTAAATCCCGTTTGTCGCCAAATTTTTGAAAAAAATTTATGTCCATTTTAGGTTTTAGATATACTCATGTATGGGTTATTTTTACCTTTCTCTTCACAAACCTCTTATCCTTCACAAACTCAACTATAGAAATTCAAATGTTTAATAATGAATTATTTTATTGAAACTTTGGAGATTTTTTCCATAAATTTATTTATTTTATTTGTAGAAAAACTAATAATGATAAACTGACCAAGAAGTAGTCTTGTGTGTGGCCAATTCATAAGCAAATTAATTAGAAATTTCCAAATTAACTAACCAGAAAATCAAATATCTATTTATTATATGTATTATAGAAAAAATAAGGTACTTTTACAGTACTCGTACTAATAAGAAGTCGCATCCACCTACTATAGCAATCCATAGGCTTACTTTTTATCGATTGTTTAATTTTAAGTTTAAATGTGCTAAAGTTGCCCAGCATTTAATTTGGTTTCGAATGTTATTAAATAATTTTGAAAATCGTACGACACTCATTAATGACCAATAGAAAAATTAGTTCACGAGCCGTAACCAAGACAATAAAAAAATTTATTGGAAATTTTTTGTAGGTAGACTAACCTAACTGTGAGGGTTTGTGGCTTTACGATTTTCTTACCGAATCTGCATTCGAGCATTAATTCATATCCGGAAAATATTTTCGTGCATTCCAACAACGTCCTAATTTGCCCTCGCGTCCCGCTCGGGCAAATTAATACGACGTTGTTGGACCGCACTCAAAAAAATTTCCAGAAAGAATTAATGCTCGTATGAGATTATATGTGAAAATCGTACGACACTCATCAATGACCAATAGAAAAATTAGTTCACGGACCGTATCCAAGACAACAAAAAAATTTCTTGGAAATTTTTTGTAGGTAGACATTACTTCTTTTTAGGGTTTGTATCGCTACGATTTTCTTACCGAATCTCCATTCGAGCATTAATTCATATCCGGAAATTTTTTTGAGTGCATTCCAACAACGTCGTATTAATTTGCCCGAGCGGGGCGCACTCAAAAAAATTTCCGGAAAGAATTAATGCTCTTATGAGATTATATGTGAAAATCGTACGACACTCATCAATGACCAATAGAAAAACTAGTTCACGAGCCGTATCCAAGACAACAAAAAAATTTCTTGGAAATTTTTTGTAGGTAGATCAGCCTAACTTTGAGGGCCTGTATCGTTACGATTTTCTTACCGAATCTGCATTCGAGCATTAATTCATATCCGGAAATTATTTTTCGTGCATTCAACAACGTCCTAATTTGCCCTCGCGTCCCGCTCGGGCAAATTAATACGACGTTGTTGGAACGCACTCAAAAAAATTTCCGGAAAGAATTAATGCTCTTATGAGATTATATGTGAGAATAAATAAGTAGACTTTGATTTTTTTTGGCATAACACGCAAAAGTGTTTCCTTACTTCTGCTTTTATATCTGTGAGCAAATCTCGTAAATGAGTATTGGTATCTATAAGAACAAATAGCTAATGAAAATACATATACTTGTCTCACAGATAATACTCCAGACTCCAAAAATAACGATATATATCTTTTTTAAATATAATTTTTAGAACTACTTTTTGCAGATTTTCAAAAGCAACAAATATCAACTCGCAGGATTACGGATTCTACCAAATCAAAATAAATATCTTTTATAGTTGCTATTTTGGTTATATTTTTGAGTAATTTGAATTTGTATAAAGTTTTTCTTAGACTTATTACTTGTTCTTCGATATGTTTATTCCATTTTTTATTTACGTATATGTAAACACCTATAGATTTACAATGTTTTATATTATTACTTCTGTAATTTAAGGTATGAATAAAAATAATGGGTTGAATAGGTAATTGTTTGTAGGAAAAATATGTAAATTTAGTTTAGAGCAAATTTGGTAATAAGAAATACCTATTTAATTTATGGATTATCACAGCCATTTAATTTTCCACCTTTAGTATAAGTTCGACAGTTCTCTGCTTCAAATATAATGGCTATATCATCTGCAAATGAGGTGATTTGAGCTTCGATATTTAATTACAGCGAGACATTTTAGAGAAACAAAATTGAGCCCAGAACTGTACCTTGAAGTACTCCTAGTTTAACATGCAATTCGGTGATTTTTTGATACTGTGTACTTTGGTACTGTGGAAAATCGTGTCAAAAGCCTTTGTAGATCAAAGTCCACAGTTAAATTATTTTTAGTGGTCTCTAACTTATTGTATAAATTATCTATAAGTTTCTAAGTTGCTTCATTAGTTCCCACATTATTACGAAAACGGAAATCGATAATGATTAAAACATTAAAAGATAATATTTCAAATGTGTTGAAGAAATTCATCATTCTAACTTTTACTAAATATTTCAATTATTTTGCTTATACTTAGAATGAAATAAGTCTATAATTAATTCATATTCTTATTTGGGTATTTCGACACTGCAAATTAAAAATATTAAATAACGAAAATATTAATAACGAACGTTTCGAGGGAAAATCTGCCCTCGTCTATAATTATTTACACTTGTTTTGTCTCCTGATTTATGTATTAGTATTGTTACGTTTTGCATTCTTGAATGAAAATGAACTATACGCGGTTGTAAGAATAGACTGTACTTTAGTTAGCCATAAGAAATTTGTATCGTAAATATTTTTAGGTAGAATTTCGTAGGCAAAATGGTCGTATTAAAGTTACAACAGGCGAGTATTTAGCCGGTCTTTAGAAAAGTGTCTTTCTCTGGGAAGATGGAAATATTCCAAGCCCACGGAATGATTAAGGGCAAATTTATGAAACTTTACCTCGTAAGCCGAAAAATTAGGCAGAACTACGTGCCGCCTATTTGTTTTAGTAGAGTTGTAAAACTTTATTAGCGATAATTCGTGAGGTGTCGACCGCTTGACTAATTTTAGCGTGTGAACCCTCAAATTGGTCGAATTCATAGAGCTATTATGTGACAGAAGTCCAAAATTTAGAACTGCTCTGATAAGCTTATTTGGAAATTTGAGAACGCCTACCGAGTTTTCTTGGTCAAACTGGACTTAGAATTTAGTTAGTTAATAAGTAACGGTGTTAAACTTAAGTTGTTCTGTAAACGTCAGAAAATAAATGCAAGTATTTGAACTTAAGTGTCTTATATATCTCGCAACAGTAGCTTTAGTCTTCGTGTACAAGTATATTTTGACTAGAAGGATTGCCAGTTACCCCGACTTTAGACGAATTTGCGACAGTATAATTATACTACTTTTGAATACATTCGGGTAACTCTCATTCGTCAAACCTAAATTAGTGATATGAGTAATGGATTTTAAAATAATAAAGATAAGGTTTCTATACAATCATTGGTTATACCATCAATTTCAGCTGAATAACGATTTTTAAAAAAATTTTAATGTGTTTGATTGAAAGTGTCACGAAATTTATTAGCACAAACGTTACTAACGTTAATTTGTTTTGCCATGTCAATGCCCACATTCTGGAAATAGTAATTTACGTAACAAGTATAGAAAGTGGAGCTTTTCAGTACGAGTGAGATGTTTCCGGAAGAGGCCGTTAGGCCGAGTCCGGAATTTCGAGACGAGTATGGAAAAGCCACTTTCATACGAGTTTCGTACAATATTTTTTCGTACACTAGCATACAAAACGGAATACTAAATTTATCCTCGTATATAGCAAATAAGTAGAGTAATATTAATGTAATGTAATATTATATGTGTTGTAACTAAGGAAACGTACGGCAAAGTGCTATTTTGCCGTACGAATACCGCAAAATACTACTTTGCCGTACGAATACCGCAAAGTACAACTTTCTGATTAATAAATTGTACGGCAAAGTAGCTCTTTCAATGCTAGTGTACGAAAAAAGTTATTTATATAATTAGCTTTAATAACATTATCGCTAATTACATTACTCTCTTCAACAAGGAAATCAATTTCGGATATCCTAGTGATAAATATTTTAAATTCAGCGTTTCGCGGGTGAGTGCTACGGAAGTGCGCCGCTAGGGGACGCGGGGTTGACGAGCGGATGTGCGAGAGGGGGAACACGCAGTCTATCGCCGGACGTGATCAAAACAAGCAGGTTTTGAGCGGGTGGAGACCGTTGTGGTTTTTATTAAGTTGTTACAAAGGACATAGGACAAGTTAAGAACTTAGCTATCTACTATCGATGTGTTAGATGTGCCCCTTATTTTTGTATTTTACGTAATAAAGAATATTGTCTTAAAGTGGTGAGAAAATATATCTTTAACACTAGTTTCCAAATTAGCTATTTCATTCACTAGTTTCCATGTTTTCTTAATGTTGCCGTGTTTATATTCAAATTAAACCAAAGTATAGCTAGAACGTTTTATTAATAGCTGTGACGTTTAGTATAAGGATTAAAAATAAATTTTCACATTTTCTATAGAAATTTAAGAAACTACTAAACTATAAACAATAATAATGAAAATATGCGTACATACATTATTAAAAAGATAGCACAATAATAAGTCAGTGACTTGTTCCATGGGTTTTGCATTGGGACGATTGAGCATCGCATTTTCTGAAAAACTTCTTTTTCTTTTACGATTTCTTGATTGTCCTAATTTCATTATTGGAAGGTCTACCTGCTTGTATGCGTTGCCGACCATCAGTTAAACCTGGTCTTGGCTTTCTGCGAACAGAAGTTGGCTGCACTCCTATTTTTCTCGAAAGCTTTGATTTAGCTTTTGCAAAAAAGTGTTTAACTTGAGCAGGTGTCGTAATATTCTCTAAATATTTCTTAAAATTATAACAATGTCAGTCATAGTAGCTGATTTGAGAGCTACTAGGCTGCTATTATATCAATTATATTTGAAACATTTTTTGAAAGGTTGGCAACAGCTACCTCGTGGTCTCCATCGTTTTTCTTGTTCTCCTCATTAGAATCTTGTATTAGGTCGTGCACATCCACCAACTGAAAAGACCTTTTTTACATATATTTCGGTGCTTACAGTGTAAGATTTCTTAGGTGTTCGTGTATCATCAATGTTCTTATAAAAATTCGCTGGCGCACTTCGGCCTAAAGCAATTCTTGCAAAATCAACTTTGTAATCAGTGGTAGGACGAGGTGCAGTTTTAACGTAACTTTTGAACTTTTCTTGTAGTGCACATATGTTTACAAAATCGCCCACTTTGTCCAAAGGAGCAATCGCACATTTCAATGTCAGTAAACACGCTATACAACATTTTACTGTCTAGTTTTGGGGTTACATGATAGCATGATTCGTCTATGTGAGATACAAACATATCTTTTGCCTTACGTACAAATTCCATGTATGCTAATTCCTGTTCACTACAGCGGGAACTTCAAGTAAACGGCGCTTGTGATAATTTTCAAAAGTGTCAGTTATAAACTCAAATACTCAATTAAAGCACATGCATTATTAAAAACACGACAACGTTGCAAAACTATATCTTTGAAAATCCTTATCGATGCCTCTGCATAGTTGTTAGTATTATTTCCATGGGTTATTATTTTCGTACGGTAACATAAACACAATTCTTTACGTCGGATCCATACATTTACTAGATGGTGTTTTAAATTTCTATATTGCGCTTTCTCTAAATATTTTATCAAACTTAAATAGTTATTTAGGCAAAGTGTTAGAAGTGCAACTTTTATTCACAAGTGTGGAGGGTTATTAAACGAGGCACAGCCGAAAAATAAGCACGCTAACACGAGTTGTCTATAAGATTTTTTAAAATTTCATGAAATATTCAAATCCAAGCCTATTTTGTATAGAATTTTATTGGCCTTAATTTTAGTCAAGTGGGTTGGTCAGTTCTGGTAATTTGGGAAACGTCTTCATTTATTGAAATCTGTAATTTGTTCATGTCAAAATAAAACTAAAAATGAATAAATAATTTTCTACTAAAATCTCTCATTCCTAAATTAAAAGCAGTGTCACTTTTTTTTTCAATGAATGAAAAAAGTCGACACTTCACACCCTGAAATTAATTTAAAAGCGCCTACTTATTTAAATGGAATTTGATAAAATAGCTCTTCGCAATCTTCTACAGTTTCCGCGTAAATTAATTCTTAAAATTAAAGCATTATTGCTCTTCTACTATTTTTGTGAATATTATGATTGGAATCCCACAACCATCGCCAAAATACTTGACACATGTGAAAAGTGCAACGTAGAAGAACAGATGATGGAAACACTGACCTAAGTGCACTTCTTTCAACTTGGCTATCATCTGTTAAAAATACTCGTGGAAAATCTTCATCTGATAGTCTATTTTTAAGAAATATATCTTTAATAGAAGCAAATTCAAGTGTATAATTTCCTTCCTTTCCACAGTGGACTGACAAAAATGTAACGTAATGGCCAGCAGTTATTCCATCAGCATAATTTGCAATAGATATAGGAGAGTGGGTGGGTGTTGTGTCGTCCTGCAGCACGGTGTGGTTTGTCGAGTTATAATGGGTTATTAATATCCAGCAAAACACACCACGATGTAGCACTGCCTTTTAAAACAGTGAGCTGTAAAATGGTGTGTTCTGGCTTTAGGCTTCCGGGATGTAGGTTGAGTTCTTCATCAGCACTATGTCTTGCTAAAAAGAAATTTATTGTGAACCAGATTTATATATATATATTTTCTTACAGTGTCATATTTCTCCGATACATGCTGCACCAATTGTAGTTCTAAAATTATAAAAAGTTATTACATCAACTATTAAAAATTAACACAATATTACCGAACGCTGAAATGGCAGCACCAAGAATTATGGAATCAAGGAATTGTTCTGTAAATTTCTTATATTTAGAATACAAAAAAAACAAGCGTCTTACCCATTCTGTTTAATCTGAAAAATATTTTAGAATTTAGAATAGCAAAGTAACAGTACAATGAAAAAAAAATCCAATCAAATATCTTAATAATGATGATACAAGCATTTTAAGATTTTGCTTAGAAACATTAGAAATTTTCCTCTTACATTGTTCAAAGACATGGACATATAAAATAAAACATATATATATACACAACATATCTTACCAATGGAGCAGATTTTTCCAGCTGAGGAAACTGTGATTTTGTCATGCAGCGGCGGCACGTTTATATACAAAGCTCTCCTACCTAGCTCTCGACTTGGAGGGAAGGGTTGACAAATTATGCTGCAGATTCTAATTTTGCGTTTATCTCAGTTATTTTAAATAATAGCACCCTCATATTCCTCGTTAAAAAACGAACCGTTTGATACTAAATAGTAATACATTTGGCAGTTATTAGGGATGTATGCATAATTATAAAATATCCATCTGTTTACGTTTGCTACAGTATTAGAAAACCAAAAAAAAAATGGGATTGATTATTAGGATCAACAACAGGCATTTGCCATTTTACTTCAGAAAACCTAATAATGAAATAAACTAGAATTATAATTTTTTCAAGTTAAATATGTTTGTTAAATAACAATATATGAATAAACCGACATCTAGAGCTCTGTAAATTGAATTATGTTTTTATAAGCAAGTATTAAAAAACAAATTGTTGCAATTTCCCATAGATTGGTTGTCAATTAAAATCTAAATAAACGTCTCGAACGAAAAATAATTACTCAGAGGTCTTTATAAGCAAGTATTAAAAAACAAATTGTTACAATTTCCCATAGATTGGTTGTCAATTAAAATCTAAATAAACGTCTCGAACGAAAAATAATTACTCAGAGCTCTTTATAAGCAAGTATTAAAAAACAAAGATGTATGCATAATTATAAAATATCCATCTGTTTACGTTTGCTACAGTATTAGAAAACCAAAAAATGCGATTGGTTATTAGGATCAACAACAGGCATTTGCCATTTTACGTCAGAAAACCTAATAATGAAATAAACTAGAATTATAATTTTTTAAAAATCAGTGCAAATTGTGGTGGTATGCCGGAAGCTGATCAGGTGCAATAAGTGACATGGTTGTCGCTAGATCTGATAGATGCAAACTAATAAACAGCAACCTAATTTGTTGATGATTTTGAGATGCTTCAATAATTTCAAGACACCGCTGATATGTCTAAAAATGGCAATTTTATTTCTTTAAATTTTCGGTTTTCCGAAAGAATGACAGAAATCTGGCACAAAATTAGATATATATTACACGGATTTCTACGGCTGGCGCCGCCTCTCCGTCCCAGTTTCCAATCTTTTCTCTCGTAGCATATGTTTTCTTCCAGGCCTCTTGATTTCATTGCTTCCTCCACATCATCTCTCCAGCTTCTTCGAGGCCTTCCTCTCTTTCTTCGCTCTGGAGGAATCCATTCTAATATTTTCCTTGGCCATCTATTATTATCCATTCTTTTTGCGTGCCCGAATCAAATTAATTGTTTCTTTTCAATTTCGTCTGTAATAAGTCTCTCTATGCCCATGTTTTCTCTAATCACTTCATTTCTAATTTTTTCAGCTCTAGATCTTCTGCAACTTCTTCTTAAACAGTCCATTTCTGTAGCCAGTAGTTTTCGTCTGTTAGGTTTACTTAAATCCCACACCTCCGCTCCGTATACTATTACACTTTGGATAATGGTCTTGTAAATACGTTTTTTCGTCTCCTTTCTTATGTCTTTCTCCCACAGGATTGAATTTAATGCTCCAATAGCTTTTCTACCTTTGGTTATTCTTTCTTTAACTTCGTCGTTGCTATTCCTTGCTTGTTAAACAGAACGCCCAAGTATTTTGTTACGGGTCAAAATTCATTTTTAGCTATTCGCCTAATTATTTGCCCTAATCTCGGTTAAAATTAACTTTTTACCATATATTTCTTGAGGTATGATTTTCCCTGCATTATCTTTGAGCATTCAGATCGTTTGATAGCTGTATTGCAAACTAAGTAAACCATTTGGTCGATTTTATGGGTCCAAATGCCCCTGCAGTGTAGGCTTCACCTCATGCATTTTCCCTTTCCCCAGAAATTTGATTTTTGGGCTTTATCAGTTTTTGGAAACCATCTTGACATTTTTCCGCCATCCTGTGCTGCAAGAGCTAGGTGCTTCGAAATTTACGTTTTGATGACGTATCTAAACCAGGATTTTTCGTTAGCATCCTAACCTGGAATTGTGCCTTTTTGTGTCCTGAACTCCATGGAAGTTCAGAATTAGGCTTTGTGAGTTGCATTTTTGGCGAATTCCAACCCGAATATTGTTTGGGGATTCCGCTCTAGCAAAGCACATGTTTTTACTTTGGCGTTGAACAGCCGTAGAAAACCTGAAACGGGTAAGGTGAATTATTTGGACTTATTCGGTGTATTTCCATGGTTATTTGCCTTTCAGCTTTTACTCGACGGTACCTTTTGCTCGACGGTACTTTTGCTCGACGGTACTTTCACTCGACGGTACCTTTTACTCGACGGTAGCATGCCTGTCGAATTCTCCTCGTTGGGAGCAAGAAACTACCGAGCTAATCGCAGCTGTCGCATTGTGGTCACGTAGCCACCAGCCTGGTGACGAGTTTCGCTGACTATGGCATCCCTTCAGCTACCTGGTGATGGCTTGGCCCCCTCGTGGTCCTTAGGCTCATCCTGTTTTTAACAGCTGCAGCGGAAGAGAAGCCCACTGCCAAAGGTCTGTCAGTTTAATATTTCCGTTTCGAACTCTCGGGAATCAAGTGCCCCCTTAGGCCGTTTGCGTGGCAACGCTGCAAGGTGCTCGATAGACGTACGTTTGTTATATTGTGTGTTTTTAAAGCTATGAACTCACCTGTGCACGATTATGATTGAGTTTGCCTTCACAAGAATCAGTTTTAGCGGTAGCTCTTCTGCGCAGTAAATAGCCAAGTAGGTCATTTAGGCGAAAGTGCTTCTTAATTCGGAATAGTTTTATCGGAATCGCGTTGTAACCGAATTCGGGCTAAATTTTATCGGAATTGTATATGTAAAATTTGTAACGGTATTATGTCCACATTGTGAAGCCAAGTGCACGACGGTTTACCTTTTTAGATTTTAATTGTTATTAATTACACCGTTGAATTATGCTATTTACCCAGCTTTGCAAGCAATTATTATTACTGCTCGCACCTCGGTCGTTATAATGTAGAGTACATTGCATTGTTCGCGAAATCGCTTCGTGGTACCACCGCAAGATCTTGTCGGACCGCGGCGACGCTAATGTGAATTAATCTTTATTTAATTACGAGAGGAACCTTGCATACAGGGTGTTCAGTTAAATTCAACCCATCTACTAAATTTACCTTTCAATTGAATCATTACGCCGGAGCCACGAGTCTCCGAGCTCTTCTTTAGTGCTTATTTAGTAATGCATTTGGCCAAATTTAATATCAATTTTGTAATCTTTTACTAATACTGTTAATTAGCACTTTATACATATTGTGTGAAATTTTATTAATTCTGGGCCCGCCCGCTGATTTCGCTTGATGCCCTTGTGTATGTAATCTGGCTGTACTGTAGTGACTTTAGCCTCAAGCCACCCTTGATATTTTTTTTTTGAACTGTGATATGGTCTCCTTATTGAGACATTTTGTGGAATATTCCGTAGTAATTATTGTGTATACTTGTGGATCCCAATTTACGATTTGTTGATTATACTGAATCGTTACTTAGGCCAGTGAATTTTATTTATGCTCCCTTGCCGTACCTCTTTTTTTTTCAGGAAGTGTTTGGTAGCGCATCTTATCGTGTGCCTATATGTGCGATTAGCAAAGAGCTGGGTTACTGCTACCTGGCGCCCATTTATTTTATTTTCAGCTGAAGCTTTGAGTCTCCGATTTTAACCCACGCCCTCCTCTGGCTGAGAAGCCGGCCGCTCTTGCTTACCGCCCCCCTCTTTACCACCAGAGTATCGGTAATTAGCGGTAACAATGAAATAATCTAGTTTCAATTAGTTTCTGTAATCACTGTGTTGTTATTTTGTTTATCGGTTTCAGGATATTAAGCCTTTGTTTACATATACAAAAGTAGGCTGGTAACTAGATCATAACTTATCTGTAGGGTTAAAGAATATTACCCTACATGGCAACCATAACCATATAGCAACCGATAAACTATTGAACAAATCACGGATGTTATGAATCATAACTGCCTTAGAAGTTTTAAAATCCTCGCTCTACGAGCTCGGATTTCAAAACTTCTGCGGCAGTTATGATACTCATAACATTCCTAGATATGTTAATAGTTATTACAAAACCCATGGTAACATTAAGTAAATTCTCTATGCCTAATTTTGCATAATTCAGCCATGTATAGTCTTACCTTATTCTCACTGTATAATTGTGGCCCATCGGTATACGTATAGCTGTATGTCTACACCAAATAAATCGAATTTGATATACTATTCAATGGGTACCAAAATGTCGAGTTTGTTATAGTTCAATATTTAGAGCGATTATTTGTTTCATCATAAGTAAATAAGTAGGTAATCTAAAACTATTAGCTGATAATAAAAATCCTAACTTCATCCTAGGCATACGCAGACCTTGCAGTAGCAACGTCATATTATTTTTGACCGTTAATGAACCACCGACTAACTCAAGAGAATAGATGTGAATCAGTTTGCCTTAGAAAAGATTCTATTTGGCATGTTCGCTGCTGATTACTTGAGACAACTAACCACTAAATGCCTCAACGTTAACAAAAAAAAATCAAATAACCCAAGTTATAACGATTGTAAAATATCATCTTTAGATGGTAACAAGTCGGATATAAAATAACGATATGTAATTATTGGTATTCCACAAACAATAGAACACGTTTAAATGTTTAAAGACTAATCAGAAAATAGTAAATACCCCAGACCTAACCTAACTACTTAAAGATCACAGATATTACTTAAGTGCTTGATTAGGACATCACATCTGAACCTTACTTAAAAGTACTGAACTGCTATCACATAACATACAGAGAATTACTTATAACTAATCTATAACTCGTAAAGCAGCCTTACTTCTAGTGCGTCGCTTACTTAAATTAAATCATAAGCAATCGCTGTAAAATTCTGCTGAGAAAAAGACCCGAAAATTATCACGCTATAGCAGTAGTGCTATCTAAATATTTATGTGCACTTAATTTGGAATGAATGAAAACCACAGAGGGGTCATTATCCAGGCAGCTTCTCATACTTAAACTAATAGCTATTTAAGTAACAAGGAATGTAAGGACCTATTAACATCTGAGGTAGGCAAGTACAAGCCAAGACGAAGTCGCGGCTTGTTGCCTGCCGAAAATGTTAATAGGCGATACATTCCGAGTTATCTTATTATATTTTCCCGCTGCTTATCGAAATTTTTCTAGATTTTTGAAAAAATCGTTTGGTTTGTCACCTGTCACCAGGATTAGTTTTCGTGAGTCGTGTTACCTGTGAGTGTCACATATCACATAAACACTTGCAATTTATAAACAAAACGTCTAAATCTGCATCTTGCTTTGCTAATTTTATTATCCTAAGAACTTAATAATAATATTAAGTTCCGTTGTCAAGAAAAAGCAGCAAACAAATATAATCACCGACTTACACGTTTTGTTACTAAGGCTGTATCACTAACATGATCAGCAGCGGGAAAATTATTTTTTATTTGCTGGGACAGCACATCAACATGAAAATTAAGTTTTTAAAAGTACTGAGCTTTTAACTACTTTGGAAAATCGTGTAAAAGTAATTTTTAGCCATTCAGCAATCCCGATTATAGTACAAATGTTATCGTTAACCTGTATTAAATATGCCTCTCAGATCACTCAAACTCTTTAAAAATTTAAAAAGGTGAATCCTAGGTGGTTGCAATAGATAGAACAGCATTTGAACGAATAAACTCGAACGATAGTTGCTGAAATGTCCCTACAACATTAGGTGAAGCTTTCAAATTATGCACCGATGTTACAAATACATTTAGTTACATAGCAAACCTCCCTCCTTCTGGTACACACATTAAAACTGCTCGTCAAATACAGCTGGATCTGCAACCCGGATATTTGAAGATTTTCACAAAGAACAGCATAGACACTGGTTTTTAGCTTAACCACGACAATCGCTGAAAGGGTTGCTGCTCCAAAATCCATCTATCGAAAGCTGTCCTGAAAGTTTATCAAAGTGTTAATGCTACCCAATAGCCGCCAAGATGCCTGCAAAATTACTCACAGCAACCGCTGCCAGCAAGAATCAGGTTAGAACCTGGAAAGTGGTCGTGTAAGTATCCTTCATAAAAAAGCTAAGGAAAAGCATAAGTACAGGATAAATCCACAAAGGAAATCAATGCTTACCAGACCTCTGTCCCTTACAAGGCCTCAAAACTACTGATTACTCTATCACCCAGCACGAAGCTGCAAGTAGTGTGCAGGTTCCACTTTACAATTCTATTTGCTAGCGCCAACACACAGCAAAGCTCACCCCACGGATTCGCCCCTCAAATTAATACGGACATTTGAAGCTTTTCAGCTCGGGGAAAAACTCCAAAAAAGCCCCAAACTATTTACACTCAACTTACCTCAAACCTGTCGTCTAAACCAGTACTATCAATTCAAGTACAATAAACGCAAACGTTTATTTTAAAAAGCAAACGACATGTAATTGGTTGAAAGCCCATCAAGCAAAATGTTCCCTATTAACGTATTAAGATGGTCTCAGCCACGGCTGGGCAAATTAATTGTAAAAAGTAAATAATTACTAATTACAAGTTACCGCCCAATGAAGTAATTGAATTACCATACATTTAAATTACTCACATGAAATAGTAATTCGATTGTAATTGTACAACATCAATTCCTTTTTAAATTACTTTCAATAGAAATTGTCATATAATTGTATTTAGTAGAACTTTCTTCCAAGTTGCAACTATCGTTAGTGTCGTGCCACTTTGTAATAGCAATATAAAGATACTTAATTTTGATGCCTTATTAACTATAGTAACCAACATACTCTATCCATTTTTAAAGTTCAAAAAGCCTGAGCTATGTGCAAATTAGTATTACTTTTATCTTTTGGAAATAAAAAGAATATTCGTCTTTAACACGAGGGCAGTAAAAATTTAGTCCGCTGGAATTGCACTCCGCTGCTAAAATAACTGAGCCACGGGCGTGCTCGTAGTAGACGAGAAAGAGTTCCCTTGTTAGGGGTTAACGACTAATGCAGATGTTAGCGTGACATGAAATGACGAATTTCATTTTGGCTACATTTTATAATTGTATTAGAAAAATAGCACTTTGAATATGTTAGAAAAGTGATTCTTCCATGTTCGTGTAAAATTAATCCGCTGGCATTGCTGCGTTAGCTCGTAAATGAAATTTTGAAAAACTCTCACTTTTCTTAACTTGTAGATCAATCTAATATTAAATACGCCTAACATGAGCCTGAATGACGGAAATATTGAACTTACCTAAATATACAGGGTGCAGCATTGCCTTTCTTAATTTTTTGACAACAAAATTCTATTTAGATTTTAAAAGAACAATATATGATGATTCAATTGGCGCAACATGAGCATTTTTTGTTGGCTCAGTTCGAAAATACTTTTACAATGTGATTTAAAATATGTTAAGTCCACACAATTAGACATACATAGTAAATCAAAAAAGCATCACCGTTTTTTTCTTTTACTTTTTCTTTTCGTTTTTAGTTTTTGCCTAATTTTCAAAGGATATAACTTCAATTTAAAATAATAAAATTCGTCTGGTTTTAACAGGTACAGTTTTGGTCTGATATTTTTTACTTAATATTACTCGTAGTACTGTAATATTGTAATGTTTGTTTTACTTACTTGTTATATTTTTTCAGTATTAACCTTGATTCAGAATGCACTTTTGTTCAATCAGTTTGTTTTTTCATTGATTTTACATTTTTCATGGAATTTATATGTCCAAACCTATTATTGGATGGCTGCCTCGGCAGCCTAATTGTTAGTTTGGCTGATGTATATACAACAAATAAATAAATAAACTAGCCTTCTGCTTTTCATATTTACTTATTTTTGAATGCAGCTGAATACAAGTGAGAGTCTCATCATAAAATGTAAAAGTATCATATGTATAACTCTGGACTACATTGCCATTCCCTCCCTTGCATCATTACAATTGAATACCGTTCTCGCTAACGTTGGGGAATTAAACTACTTCCGCGGGAGGGAATGATACACTTTCCTCCCTGCTAATACAAATAACTATAAAAAATGTGTTAGCTAACTTTTGAAATTTGAGACAGGTGATTGATCAACTTAATTGAAAACCGGTGATTCAGATAAGAATTCGTACATCAGGTAAAAGAATGGAAGACATTTGCTCAAGCACGTAATAATGAAGTCATTTTTACATTCAAGAGACCTTTAGGTAATAAACGGGTAAAAATACGTATTTCATAAAATTACTGTCAATGTTTGGCAATAAATTGCTCAAGTAGCTTTCATGTTTTTACTTCAAATTTAATCATCTTCTCATCATCTTTAATAATACCTATTAATTTTATGAAAATATTTAATATTACCTATTTATTTTAAATGTAGGGCAATAAATATCTGAAATTACATAAATTAAGCCACTATGCACTGTTCTTTAAAAACACTAAATAAAATTTTGTTTAAAATCCTTACAGAAGCCAATATTTGAATTCATCGTAGTTAGCATGAGGGTTTTGTATGTTTCATCCGTCAACGACTCAGTATACTAAGGGCAAATTAAAAGAGTGTACTAAAATTTACTACAAATAAATGGTTTATTGCCCTTTTCTTATCTTATCTATTTGCATTAAATTCGGAATTGCTCCATAGAACATGAGACAATCTTGGTTTCAGGGTCGTGGATCCATAAAATTTAGGAAAAACTTAATATAAAAAATAACTCTTTGTATGATAAATATTCGCATCTCTTTCGGGAAAATGCACAATTCCATCAAAAAGGCAAAGTCGCGTCAGGTAAGCATTCATTCTGTGACGTAGCAACTACAACGTTTGTTTTGTTTAGAGCTTTGACGTCACAAGAGACGCGTGACTGGTTTTTATTTGATATCCGGCACAAAACTGCAAAATACGGCGTCATTTCGCATTTCTAAGGGACGCTACTTTTTTTCTGGAAACTGGACTGCTCTGGACCCCTGGGATATGGCTTTACACCTCGTAGACGGTCTGAATTTGCAGCAGTTCAAAAACTATGGACCTACGCCAAGGCTTCCCCTGTAAAATCTTAATCGGAGGCTTCTCGGAAGCTGGCCACACTTCCAAATGACGCCAAGGGAATTTTGGACTTCGGAATTGCTTGTTGGATGGGATTTCTAGTTGTGCTGGTTTCTGAATGTCCTCCCTACTCATAACAGGCTCTATACTTGCCGGGCGAAGCTGCTCGTACATGGAAATGGGCCTCAAAGTCACTCGCACTTGGACTATTTACTCTGCTGGCTTATCTGAATCACCTCGACCTTTTCACATCTGAAAATTTAACCCACAGATGACCAGGACACTTGTAAATAACTACACACACAATTGAAGTAACTAATAACTTTTTTATTTATGATTTTACAAGATAATTGAGCTCAATCTGGCCCCAACAAACACAATTTTCAAGCTTGCTTAGTTACTAAAAATAGATGACAGTATGGTCACCTAGCAACTAGCTATTCAAATGTTTATAAAGGAAATTAAGATTGATAACATCTTTAAACCTTATGGACTACAGTTTTGATGTCCTGTCTTTGCCTAACCACTAATATTGTGTTTTGCTTGAAATAATTGTTAAAACACTTGCTTTTAAAATCACTTTTGTTTATAATGCACACATATAACGTCTCACTAATTGTCTTTCGATCGGTTGCGTTCCCATTTCCATTGCTCTTTGCAATAATTATTTTGCTAGCTCTGTTTCGTTTATAAGCTCAATTCCGTCAGTTACAAATTAAATTGCATTAGCCCTTTCGAACATTTATCATATCTGAACACTTAATGTAACCCTTCTAAACCCTGTTTTGTTTCATGCTAACTTCTATCCTTCAAACGATTAGGTACTGCTGCTCACATCAAGTACACTTATTAATGTAAAGTATTGATTATTTTGCAATAGGTAATATATATAATTCTGCGCTCATGTTGACTTGATTCTTTTAGTTAATTAGGCAATCAGATTTTCTATGGGCAGTGAACCATTACAATATTATGTTATGATACACCATACGTTGGTCGTAGATAAAAATTAAAGATGTATAAAAAATTGGGATGTTAGTACAATCCATATTAACTTATTAAAAAAGGTTGATGATGTTTATAAAACTGTAATGAATAAATTTGAGTTAAAACAAATTATTAATGAAATGATAGCTATTGCACGTTTACAGGTGGTTTAAATATAAAAAGGATATTTAAGAGACATTGGTATCAGTAATGACAAATATGAAATTCTGATAAGGATAATTAAAGTAGGTAGATATCAAATAAGAATTAGAATATAGGAGGCATTAAGAATGGAAATATGGTAGTTAAGAAGTTTGTTCTAATTATTAGAAAATAAGAAGTAAAAAAACATGTAAAGAAAATCCTTTTGATCTAATTAAAAACATGTTAAATTTAACGCTCTTTTAATGTAAAAGTTTTGGCTTATTTAAAAAGGATAGTCTCAATCTGGTGTATATAATGAAGTGAAATATTAAATAACAAATAACAGAAGTAATGAAGTAATTACATAAGAGAATTGGTATTGATAAACTTAATGGATACAAGAATGGTTATTTACAAGTGATTAATTGAAGAATTATATTAAAACAGTTTTATTTGAAGGAATACTGTTGACGTGACATAAGTAAAAAGGGGTCTACATCAATCTAAGTGTTGCTGAGTGGAGAGACCTTAGGAGTTTCGGTGAAGCTAGACGGTACTTTCAAGAAGGTGCTAGCAGGGACAGGAGCAGATCTGGAATTATTCTGTTAACTGGTTGCTGTCAAGGATTTGAGTTTTGGATTGTTGAACGAAGCATGACACTGGTGATTCGTTCGTGACAAGTGCATTGCAGAGAGCTGCTTAGAGAGGATCCATTCCGGAAGGTGACAGATACAGGATCAGATTTAGGATTGTTCCATTTGCTGGTTGCTGTCAGGGAATTTTGGGTTTCGTGGTATTGGACGAGGCTTGGCACTGGAGGTTTGGGCGTGTGAGCTGTATTGCGGGAGGCTGCTTGACGGAGTAGATTGTGGCTAAAGGATACGTTGCAGTTTTGAACATTTTAGAAGTGCCATATACAAAGTGGGTAATTCCTTAGTTTATACCAACTATAAAGCAAATAAAGACATTTTAAAAAGTGCAATTAATTAAGAAAAAATAACTTACCGTATTATATAAAGTTGTAATGTACAATTCTTAGAATTGGACATTTGTCATTAAGATTTGAGAATTACTGTTGACATTTGGTTGACATTAGATGTGACATTCAATTTAAATGAATAGTTGAAAAATACTACTTGAAAATCATTTATTTCAGAACAAAGTAACTAGATAATTGAATCCAAACCCCTGAAAGAGTCTCAGGCGTTATCATTTTAATAATTTGAAATATTTGCATATTAAAAGGTACTATTCAATTTAAAATAGAGTAACCAGTGCAATATATTCAAATCGGGCCCTAAGTACACACAGAATCACAATCTTGCACACTCGCAAAAACCGATCGCAGCTGAACGCAACTCGTAATAGCGTTAACTGCAAACATTTTACCTGGAATTCGGTTCTCAAACTTGCTAAGTGCCCTTGAATTGAACACGTCTTATAGTGCCTGTTTGACTCTAAATGTTACAACGCCTGACACTGGAAACCAGTGGCTATTTGTCAGTATTGTAGAAGACCTATTAGCCAACGTCCTAAATTTAGGAGATGGTGATAGGCTCAAAATTCAACCAATTATATTCTCAATAAAATATCAGTGCTACCACAGAACTGTCTGTTTTTTGCTCTTGCGATGCTGTTTGCCCTGCGTTTGCGTTAGCATGGGCTAGTTTTACCTGATCCTTTCACAAGCATGTAGTTGAAATATTCTTAGTCATTATAAAATCGATGCTACTTTCGCGGACGTCAACTAAAGTACTCTCACTATCGTGGATGCCTAACTCACTCATTGTACTTAAGATTTTGAATCCCACCTCTTAAATAGTAGACACCGGTATAAAATAAAATTGAAGAATATTTTTACGTCTTTACTCTTTGACACCTTGATTCAGAATGAATGCACAAAAAAAAAGTCTTTAATGATGATTCACATTATACAAAACACTTAACAAAAACATAGTAACTAGGAATACACCACGTTTCGTAATAATCGAATACAACTTAAACACTCAATATGATATAATTATGTAACAATTAATTACAGTAGCAGAATAACTAATAATAATAATAACGCGAATCAGTGTTTTGTCATACATCTGGTTGACATTGTTGACAGCTGACAGAAAGTTCAAATTTGGCCAAGCAGATCAACAAGCCTCCCTCTTTTACGGCGTACTTATAGAGCAATACTTCTAAATTTCGGGAACTTTTCCTTTTCCTTCCTTATTATTGTTATTATTTTTTAATTCCTCAATAAAACTGATGTTTTACATAACCTGATTTTCCGCGATGTGTCAAATTACTGTGCACTTCCATTTAGCTGACAAAGTATCCAACCGGGACAGAAAAAACCTCTTAAAGTTTTATTGCCAACTAAATCAGTTATTGTTGTTGATCACACTGTACTTCATTTACTATGTTTTAAAGTTAATTTCAATTTTAATTATTTTCAGTTTTGTAGTTAGGCGCATGCTCATGCTCAACTCATGCGACTTCAACCGATTATAATTTTTTGGAAATTATTATCAATAGTAAAAATAAATGCTCCATTTTACCTAACGCTATGGGATAATCATATAGGCATTAAGGTTGCAGGAGGTTTGGAAATTGCAAATGCTCTTGCTGGTTATTTTGTAACTGTTAGAGACAAAATAGCTATTTAAATAATAATATGTTGAATACCACCTATATAACTAACGACTATAATCAATTACTCGATTAACGATCTACTATCTACTGGACGCTATAAAATAAATCCTAAAATATTTAGTACGTACTTTTCCAGCGTAAGTACCTTATTTCTATATTTTAAAAGGGGGCTATTTGTTAGATCCTGTTGCAAACCCACATCTTTTTTAAAACTCCTTTTCTGATTCTGCTGTAGTTTCCTATAACACAAATTTTAATTTTAAATAGCCACAATCTAGTCAGCTATGGAAATAGGTGCTGGCGCTGACATCTACCGTGAAGTAGCCAGAATATCAAATCAAAAATTGTCCACCAGGAAACCCTGAATGCGTCTACTTACTTTCTGAAATTACAGTTTCCATTCCAACAAATCTGGAGGTCAGTGACCAAGACTGTTAATAACCTGTAGGTCGTTGTACGTCACACATAGACCATGTCCTTACCCACAGAGCTAAGAATTGTGTGTAACTCTAGTTCGTGATATGTACAACTTTTACGCTCAACCACGCAAATGGTTCCTTATCCCGAGCTACTGCGAGATACAGCAAGATTATCGCAGAATTTGAATGTTTATTTTTCAACTAATAAAATTCGTTTTGGGTTTTGTGCACTTTGTTAGCTGAATAAAATTAATTTCCTGAACCTAGTACAAAGTTCCTTCACCCAAATGTCTGAGAGAGACGCATTTTAAGGACAGCTCCGAAGCCTTTGCTTTCAAAGGCTTCAGGGCTGCTTGTGTTAATTGAATTATCAGATGGTCGAAGTTGGTACTTCAGAATAAAAGTTAGTTACAATTTCTTAAAGTATTTGAACGGCCACTCCTAAATTTCAATTAAGCGACATCCTATTCAATAACCTGATGTTTCTATTAGAAACCGAAATTTACTAAAACCTTGCAGAACACGAAATATACTTGGTACTCATGGTAAATTAGAATCGACCAGTAAGCACAACCTCGTTGCACTTTTCATTACCTTGTAACATTCCACTTTCCATGAGTCACGGCAAAATTACAGATAGAAATCCTCACTGTGAAGGTGTCTGCAATTATGTAACAACCGGAACAAAAAAGCATACGGAATTCGGTAATTGAGCGTCTGCGTTTACAACAAACTACCCAATTACTTGCTTGGTATTTTCTTTGAATGCATTTAGTTAATTGTTTACTATGGCGTTTTGGTTAACAATGGTCGTAATATTTTTAATTGCGAATGCTTTTTTATAAATTGAATACCAAAAAGAGACAAAAATATTTTTTCACATTAATATATGAAAGAAAATAATTTTCACAAAAAGTGTACCTGTCTATTGTTTTATTCAAAAATAATGGCGTGGCTGACTTGAATAAATATCTTCCTTGAATTAAAAACATATATTTTTGTTTTTTCCGGTATAAACATATTTTTTGCTTTTTGAGAACCAATACTCAACATAATGTAGGACTTTATTGAACGGGTCTATTTTATGAGTCAGATTATGTATGAGTTGTGTCATATACAATGCTGTTATGTTCATCTGAAGTCTAAAAAAGCTCGTTTTATAAATTTGATGTTTATTTTGTGACACAAGAAAAATCACATTATAGTGCCTTGATGGATATAGTTTTGCGACCATAAAGTAGCTCTTTATAGTATTAGTAAAATGGAGTAGCTTTATTTTACTTTTTGGTAGCAAAAGTTTGACATAAACAGTACTTTATAATGCAGCCATACCTAAATTTTATTTACTTTCTAAAACTCCTGTAGTCAGGCGTGCTACTCACGTTATATTTTAAAATAGAAGAATATATTACTATGGAATTTAAAAGAAAACTTAAAAATCATTTAAAATTATATTCCATTCATTATCGTTATCAGTCTTCCATAAATAATGCAGTTTATCAAACTGAGGTTATCAAATTTCACCACTATAATTTTAAACTATCATTATGAATACATTTTACTCTATAAATTTTGTATAAAAGCCATCCATAAATGTACATACATTTTTTAAAACCAATTTATAGATAAATATTTACAACACGGGATTCATCCCAACGAAGAATAATTATAAAACCTACGACCTTCAGGCTAAAATTAGTCATTCCACACTGATAAATAATCATTAGTATAAAATGTTGCTTAATATCACGACAAACAACCAAACTGTTATTTGGAGGCTAAAGTTTTATTAATTTATTACTGCATACATATTTCTCGGCTTCTAAGATATTTTTTTCGTACTTTTTAATACCTCATTTTTGTGTCTTCAGATTTCTGCCCTTTACTTTTTATTTATCAGTTTTCATTGTGAATACTAGTATAATAGATTAAATACACATAAAAAGAAAAAGAGAAAATCTGGACGAACCACTTTATTATAAATCATACCTATCATATTCATACATCATTAAATTTCGGACAACTCACCGAGGATTTAAAAAAGTAAGATATTGTTACATAACTCAATTCAGAAAGAAGAATGGTAACAGCAGTTTATATTTATAAAGAGCTCAAACAACAGTTTTCAAACGTATCCAAATCTTTTGTGTGCAATTTAAGATAATTACAAAATTTTTATAAAACCGTGAACTACCACCTGCACCAAATTTTCTAATGTCAAAAATGACATTGACATTTTATAACTTGTGAAAAGTACCTACTTCAGTTATAGAAAACCCATTTGTGAAATGCTCTGTACTGGAGGGATCAGTTACGATATTTTCATACCTTTAATTCCCTTGATGGATAAAGAATAATGAACTGTCAAATTTTGCTTCTACTTCGGTATTTTTTGTTACCGAATGTCATTTACACTGTTCAAAAACTGCACGTGCAAAGCCTGTTCAGAATCACAAATAGAGTGAATGAAGTATAGTTGCATTTTAAATGGAACTGGCGCGACGGTTCCAGGTTTGATACAATTACTATAGAAAACTAACTTTTTATGGCTAACTATTAGTAAATTCTATACAACTGGACAAAGCAAGAATACTGCAAGGTCACTTCAGCTGGTAAAGGTAAACATAGATAAGACGCAGTGGCGGTGCAAGAGCACCTTGGGCCCCTAAGCAAATATAAAAATGCCCCCCTTTGTAAAAGGATTTATATACTTAATGAATTGTATATTTATAATTATAGTATACAAAGTAAACGTTTAACAAAAAATAAAATAACATCCTGTTATAACCAACAGAAATAGAGTAGTAAATTCCTAACATTTAACACATTATATAACTAACATATCTAACAAAATGTCAATTAAAAATATAAAACTAAATAAAATCTTCAAGTTGGGATAGGCACAAATACAAAGAAAACTGAGGGATAAATATCTACCTAGGTAACACTAGTAAAATAATAGCTATTTGTGCAACAAGTGCTAAAAGTAGACGTTTATGCACGAGTTTGCACACATTTTTTCTACTGGCTTAAATTTGCTGTTATTAATCCATAAATGTCGATTTAACAAAGGTTTGCCTTTATGACTTTTATAATTTATGCCATAGTAAAGAGATGGCCTTGACGCGCAGGTGACTGTTTCTGCAGCCGGTAGCTGTCAAAGTTAATTATCAAATGTAATTATAAATGTGCACATTTTACTTTATTCATTACGTAATGCTTTAATTATTTAAAAAACGGTTTACCTCTACCGAAAGATGTAACTAGAATAACTTTACAACCTCACTTCCAGTTCGAAATTCTAAATCCAACACCAGCTGTTTACTTTTAGCACATGGGCTAAAAGTAAACAGCTGATTTCACTTGTAACACGCTGATTTATAAAACGTAATTTTTCGTGACTACTTAGTATTTATTTGTATCATTAATATCTGTAAAACGCCGTAAAAATAAATTGATCAGAAATTAAAAATGTATCTTTCTGGCCTTATTGACAGCAAATTGTTCCACAAGATTTTTATGTCTATCGTAGACGATGCTTTTTGCACAATTGACAAAACCGGAACGTCATCTAGCCTATCTTGGCTGGTATAATTTCTTACATAATGTTTTATTACTTTCAACTTGCTAAATGATCTTTCTATTGTGGCTAATGTTACAGGTAGAGTCAAGAATAAAACCAATGCAGTAATAATCAAGCCAAAATTGCTTTCGAGAACACTATATTTTTGTAGGAATAAACTTGTCAGATCTGGAACACTCATGCTATTATTTAAATCTTCGTTTAGTAAGGAAATAGCGTTCACAAACTGAATGGCAAGATTATTATTGAGGACATCAGAATACTTTTTCTGAAGCAAATCACATCGGACCTGTTCAGCTTCTTGCATACTTAAAACATTTTTCGGTTCTAAAACTAATAAATATTTGTTAGTTTTTCAAAGCTCTCAAATCGAGTCTGATCACTGATGAGTCTGATGACTGATAACTGAAAGTGGGGGACTGAGGTTGCAGTTCTATCAATGTATACCGAAATGAAGTAGAAGATATCGAGATATTTAATCAGCCAACTTACCGGGCCCCCCAAAGGGCCCTCTAAGGGCCCAGGCCCCTAAGCAACGCTTATTCCCGCTTATGCATATCACCGCCACTGATAAGACGACTATGTACATCATATAAGCAGCAAAGTCATTTGCATTTATCATTCTATTATGCAATATTTTGTTCAAACGCAACGTTGCTTTAGTTTATCGTACTAGCAATCATAAACATCCGTCTAAATACGAGAACTCATCCATGCAGTACGCTAACGTGACTTGCACGAATGTTACCATACCAAACACGACACTTCTTTACGGTCGATCTTTTACATTGCAATTTAGTTCTAGAGGGAAGTCAAAATTAACTGTAACTCTTGTTGAGTCACTACCTACCAAGGAGCGAAGAAATTGGAGTCTGCTTCACGCTTCACGTTGAATTTCAATTTTCTAGCTTAAAATTAGTTACTTTAATTAATTATTTATTATTTAAATTATGCAAATATAATACTGCAACAATTCTATTACAAAAATTTTGTTAAAATACTTTTTAAACTGTAGGGATTTCATCAATCTGGTAACAACCAACACATAAATTATTTAAAGCGTCATATTATTATGATTGGTAGTATAAATAATTAATTATAATGCATTAAGTGAACGAAAATCTATTTATTTATTAATGGGACTATATTTCTTAAAATAGAATGGTAAATAATTACTACTGGTCATTATCTGATTGACAGCTACATTGATCCATTAAACCTGCGATGGATGCTCTAAAGATGTGAATGCAGCCTGCATCGGCTTATCGACTGACGAGGCCAAGCGTCACAATGCCTAAAACCAAAAATTTTAAAATACTGATGATAAACTTACTGAGTTAAAAAACTTTTTTATTAACCTGGTTAATACAAAATTCGCAAAACTCGAAGCTAAACTGAAGAGTCAGCCACAGCCCACAGGGCATTCCACCTACTATATACCAAAATATAGTATCAGAAGCCGTCGAACGTATCCACACGGACAGTTCTACTCAAGCCGCATCCGATAATAAACAACTTCAAGGCATCCTTTCCCATGTGCAGGGCACAGAAAATATTTCTGTACTAATTTCGGTGAAACTTATCGGACGAAAAATTAACAAACCTCGTTTACTAAAAGTTTCTTTCTCAAACGCTACTGAAGCCAAAAATATCTTGGGAAATAAGAAAAAACTTTGCTCTTCAGGCTTAAATAACGTATTTATTCGCGACGATAAAGCGCCCCACCAGGTTAAACGCATGAACGATATCCGAGCTGAACTTAAACGAAGAACGGATACTGTTTGTCGGAGGTTCTACAAATGTTCAGACAATGGAGGCAAAACACAAGAGTCTCATGCCAGATCCAATCTTGGCTGCAATAAAGGTGCTAATTTAGGTTAGCTGCAGTTTAAGATTTGTGTGTACTTAGTACAAAAATTACTGTGTATCACCTTAAAACAAGCAGTTAGTCCAATCGTCGACAATAATATTGAATTTGAATTTCCCAATAAATATTTCTCTTATTTATAGCTCAAAATCCAGTTTCACCACTAGCATAACAGTTCATTTATGTTCATATTACGTAAATGTCAAAATGTACCAGTGGGCTAGACTGGAGTTTTTCCGACACTAAACTACTTGCTATACATGTTCAACCTGAAATTGCAAATGTACACCGCAATTATCTATTGAGCAGTTACTTACGAATATTTAAACAGTATAACCCTTACAGAAAAATATGTATTTTTCTGTTAAATGTTATGGTTTGTTTGATGTTAAAACTGTTTTGAATATCGTAAATAACTAATTTACGAAAAACGTCAAAATATGGTTCTTTTCCGTAGAAACAAACTATAATTTGGAAAACTCACGGCCGCGGGAAATCTAATGGCGGATTTCATCACGTGATACGTCCACAACTTTTCACAAGTTATAAAATGCCAACGTCTTATTTTGACATTAGTAACTTTTTGTAACTAAACATTCTGTACACTGTTAAAAATGGCAATAACTTGGAATACTTTTGCCTTCAACCAATAGAAAACATGACCACCGTACGGCCACACTGTGATTATAGTCACTGTACTGTAAATACAGTGACTATATACAAGACAGTGTGGCCACTGGGATCTCTTCGCCGCTATTGGTCGACGCGCATATCCGCCATTAACAAACAAAATATTTAGTTACTTCCAGGTAGTTCCCAAAGAGGTTGGTAGAGCCTGTTCATTTGGTTATGAAAAAGAACAAAACCTTTCAAATCTCACAATTGTAAATTGTCAGTGTCAAATAATTCATTAGCGTTGCACGCGAGTGAAATTTTATCATTTATTGAGCTAAAAACTGATATGCTGCACAGTATTTAAATGTGACAATTTAGAATTGTCAGATTTTAAAGGTTTTGCTTTGCCCATAACGAAATGAACATGCTCTAGTGCCATTTGGTTTTCGTTGGTGTGTGCGCTTCTGGATTCTGGATTAAATATGGAGGCCGCATTAGGTGGGCCCATTGTGGTACCTCCCAGCATCTCTTCAAGTTGGGTATCACTCAAGCGATCCAATCCTTTGAATGTATTTCCCATGGATCCTCTGACTCTTGTGAGAGCTGGACAGTGGCACAAAACGTATTCGGCTGTCTCGTCATCCTCGTTGCATCCGCGACAGTTTAGGCTGTCCTCCAGTCCCATCCTGTTGCTTTAGTGGAGTGTCCAGATATGATACCCACGATTAGTCGAAAGTTCCTTCGGGACAGCAATATTTGGCTATCTTTGGTGAGGGCGCTGTAATAGCAGTCCTTGCTTGACGACAGATTTGCTTGTTAACCCATCTTCGTATGGGGCTGTTTAAGGTTTTTTGATATAACACAGAACTTAATGTTGTCAGTGATATAGGGATTACGGGTTCTGGCCCCCAAAGAAGTTGTTCTGAAGTCAAACTCGCAGTCTCATCGGAAACGACATTATTTTTTGAAATATTCTCGAGAGCTTTATGGCGCTGTAGTACCACACCTGAGTTAATTTTCCAACTGCCCGGGACTAGTAAAGCGGCTCTACTTTCACTAAAGATATCAATACATTATTACTCGATTTTCCTTTCAAGAATTGCTTTTGCACCATGCATTATTCCAATTACCTCCGGTTGGAAGACAGTGGTCATTTTGCCTAATAGTATGCTTCTCCCCGTACGACCTGGTTTGTCACATTTCAATCCTTGTCCGAGGGAGGTGGGATGTTATGTCACAGAACCATAGTTGAACCCGGCTGTATACTTCGTGCAACACCTTAAAGCACAACGAACGAACGCAAATCATAAATGTCAACGTCAAAACATAACACTGCACGAGTAGCAAACATCAAATAGTTAAAATAACTAGCGCCAAAGTAATGACCATTCAAAAACGTTCGATTATTTCTAAAGGCACTGTATATCTCTAGGCTCAAATTTGCCTGAAAATGGCGGCCAACAATGGTATGGCTAAACTGTCTGGTATATAGTCACTATACTGTAAATACAGTGGCTATATAAGGACAGTGTGGTCAATTTTGGTCCTGTTTCTGATTGATTGTTTTAAAATCCGCCATTAAGAGTCGTTTTACGAAATCACACATAGTCACACAAAATTGCTTCTAAGTCCTTTATTATTGAAAGTGTTCTGTATAAGCGAATGCCGAATTTTTGTTTGCATAAGTAAATGTCAACGAGTTAAAGTAAAATGCTTTTTGCGAAAATTGAGCATTAGTTCAAATCAAAAGCTATAATAAACTATATAAATGTCTTGATTCCAAAGATTATCGCATCAAATTAAAGAGAATTTATGGACTACGTAACACTGAATATTCTATTCCTCTAAATTAACTGGTGGAATAAATACAACGGTTTGATTATGAATATTTTAAAAAAAATTGTTGAGTTTTTGTACGTAATCTCTGTGTCGATCAACGCAAAATGTTGTCAATTTTCGTTTTCTATGTACAAAAACACAATAAAGAAGATAAAAAAGGACACCTTGACTTATATTCCAATATTAGGTTGCTCATTAACGAGGAGGCAGCGATTCCTTACGTTTCACATCGTCTCTTGCCGTTTAATTCTGTTTAAGTAATACTATTGACATTCTTGTAAAATTAATGTTACACTGCACATTTTTTGACCACCTCATATTGCACAAATTTTCGCGATCGTGAATATACAGCGCTCTGCAGAGCAACTCCGAATTTCACATATGTCCAGTCCGTATAAAATGACGTTTATGTCACAATTTAACAGGGTGACGTTTGTCTTACAATTTAGCAGGCCGTGCACAGGACAATACCTAAGGGCGTGGCTGGTTGTTGTAGAGACGACTCTTAATGGCTACTGTCCTTATATAGCCACTGTAACTGTAAATACAGTAGCTATATACCAGAGCCAGTAGATATAGAGAGTACCGCCATTCTTTGATCCGTGAAAATGCCGCTATCGCCGCCATTTTTGTTCCCACCAGCAATGACTGATTCAGGTATGTCTAAAATTTTACTTGAAATTGGCAAGACTGTAAGTCTATGTCTAATTCGAGGTTAGTAGGTTATGTTTTGCTCCAGTTTGTGTCAAAACTGACGCAAAAACTAACCTGCTAACCTCGAATTTGAAATAGACTTACAGTCTTGCCAATTTTAAGTAAAGTTTTGGATTGCCAACAAACGTCAAGTTGACGGAATTGTGTTACAAACCTCAAAGTGACGCTATGTCAGAGGAATAAATATGGCGGACGTGGCGGTACTCTCTATATCTACTGGCTCTGGCTATATACAAGACAGTGTGGCCATTGGGATGTCTTCGCCGCTATTGGTCGACGCGAATTTCCGCCATTAACAGGCAAAATATTTAGTTACTTCAAAGTTGTTCTCAAAGACGTTGGTAGAACCTGTTCATTTGGTTATGGAAAAAAAATAAACCATTCAAATCTGACAATTGTAAATTGGCAGTGTCAAATAATTAATTAGCGTCGCAAGCGGGTGAAATTTTATCATCTATTGCCCTAAAAAACTGATATTCTGCACAGTATTTAAATGTGACAACTTAGAATTGTGCTATTGTTGTAATAGCACAAGATGCGTTCGACTTGGAATATATGATAAAGCGATTACATCAGTGCTACGATGAATGGGGCTTTAGCATAAGTTTAGAGAAAACGGAGTATCTATTTAGTAATCAACTCGGAAGCACAATATGAAGTCTTAATAAATGAAGATGTCGCAGTAAGACAAGTAGAAAAATTTAAACACCTCTGTGCTACAATACAATGGATGAAAAAGGTTTGGGAACAGAAGAGATCAAAACTCGAATAGTACAAAGTAAGAAGATAATGGGATGCTTGAAATCAATTTGATGGGACAATACTATCTCTAACAAAAACAAAAAACGTATAGGTGAAGTAATGGTAGAGTCGATGTTATGTTATAGCAGTGAGGTATGGACTGTAACAGCGGAAATGAAACGAAGACTAGACACAGTTCAAATGGACGAAAAGGCGGAAAGGTATCGAGACGAGATAGAGTGACGAACGAGGAAATAAGACGCAGAATAGAGGCACCAGAATGAGTTGTGGACCTGGAAGAACACAAAGCACAGGACAGGGAGGTTTGGAGACAGGGAACAGGAAGACGGCATTTAGCTGTATTGTAAACTACCATAATTGAAACCGGTTGTAAACTTCATGCAACACCTTAAAGCACCACGAACGAACGCCAAAGAAAAATGTCAAACGTTTAAACATAACACTGCACGTTTTGCTAACATCAACTAGTTAAAATAACTAGCGCCAAAATAATGACCATTCGAAAACGTTCGATTATTTCTAAAGGCACTGTATATCTCTACGCTCAAATTTGCCTGAAAATGGCCGCCAACAATCGTTTGGCCACACTGTCTTGTAATTGAGGCGTATAGATGCAAAGTGCGACATGTCCAAATGAACGAATTTTGAGAAAAACACGAAAAACTATAATGATGCTAAATTAGTGAGACAACGCTGCATTTTTTTTTACGCTACTTGCAAACGTGTTTAGGATAGCTCCTACGAAATTTGAAAAATTTATAATCTGTAGTTTTTGAGAAAAACCAAAAACAATTTTGCACATGTCTCATTTTGCTCCTAAGTAGTAACCTTTTAATTTTTTAATACACTTTATTGCCCTAGTTTATAGAAAAAAAAATTGAATTATAAAGGAATTTATCATACCGTTGCTAATTCTAAAGATAAACAAAATTAATAATTAAAAATGTTAATAATTCAAAAATTCAAATTTGCGTCAGCTTCTTCAACTTCCTCTTGACTTGTTCCTGCTTGTGTAACATCTAAACTATAGTTATTACTGTTATTCTCTTCAAACAGTGTTGTAAAATAACACGGTGATTCTTCTTGATCCCATTCGGAACCATATTGAGACGTCAGTAGACTTGTTATGCTTTTTATTTTATCTGGTTTTAATGGTACCTACTCCGACTCCCAGTTCTTTAGGGCGCATTAACTTAGTGTTTTTAACTTTCTTAGAAATCCCTTTACTTTCCCCAATAATTTTGTTTAATGTCTGGATTAAACGAATTAGCTTCCATTGTTGTTAGTCACTTCACTACCTGCTTGAATAGCATCAATGCATAATATGCATAGCATAGCATAGCATAAGTGTTCTATCACGTAAGGATGACCATGTGATCTGATTTTGACATCTTATTGGCTCACGTGGACATGTCGCACTTTGCACAAAAATTGTCAATGGACTTGTCGCACTTTGCATTTGAAGCCACTTTTTAAAAGCGAATTGTCGTGTTCTACGAGGGCGGGATGATAATTAGTTATCCTCCATATGTTTTAAATACATAAATATAAATTTATATTCAAAAATATCGACTTCTATTTATGTATTGGCAATACTGAAAATATAAAGTCCATCTGTGAAATAGTTTGTTGTTAGCAGCTGTTTAAAGAAAACGTGTGTTGTATTTTTTTAACAATGGAAAATACCGAAAATTGTGCGGTTTTTTAATTGTTGCATATAAAAGTCTTAAAAGGTGCAAACATTTTTGAATAGACGAAAACTGTGCTTCCTGAATGTGCTCTATCATATACGATTGAAAAAATTAGATGGTTAAATTTAATAAAATTGCACCACCGTCCAATGTGAGCACCGCTCTGAACGCCAAAGAAGTGTCTCTACAACAAAAATGGTTACCAAAATCCTCGGTATGGTGTTGAAAGTCAAATGACTGAAATTGAGTGAAATAGCTAATGTAGTGAACATCTCAAAAGAGCTGGTGTGCGATATTTTAACCCAAGAGTTGGGCACGAAAAAGCTGTCCGCATGATGGGTGCCGCGTTTGCTTACATTTGATCAAAAACATGTTCGAAGGCAACTTTGACAAGAGTGTCTGGACCGTTTTAAGAAGAATGCAACTGATTTTATGCATGCTTTGCTACTACTGATCAAATTTATATCAGACAAACCAAATTTGAATTAAAGCAATGAGCAGAACCTAGTTTTTCGGCCCAGAGAAAGCAATTACCCTAAAATCAGCTGGCATGGTGATGGCATGGGTTTTTTTTGCGATGCAAAAAGGATTTTGATGATCGATTAACTTCCACAGGAATAAACGATAAGTAGTGAATGCTCTGTTAACATTTTGGACCAATTGCTTCAAAATATTCAACAAAAAGTTGCCAGGTGTAGCGTATTAAAAATCATTTTTTACCAGGAAAATGCACGTTCTCACACTGGAGTTACTGCAATGGTAAAGCTATCGAATTTAAGCACGATTTGCTTCCGCATCCACCTTATTCACTCTATTTGGCTCCCTCGGACTTCGGCTTATTCCCTACGCTCAAAACTTTCCTCGGTGGATAAAAATTGTCATCTGTTGAAAAGGCCAATGCCACTGTTGGCACCCATTTTGCAGACCTTGAGTAAAGCACCTTTTGTCATGGGATCAAAGCCTTAGAACATCGCTGGACAAAATGTATTGAGCGTCTAAAAGGCTATGTTACAAAATAAAAATAATTTTGAAAACATAAAACCAGTCTTTCATTGGTAGGCTAACCAATTATCATCCCACCCTCGTATGTCGGATTTTGCAGCTGAAATACATTTTAACAGATGCAGGCTTTAATGTAGGATCCAGTGATGTGCTTAACTCATTTTCGTAAAATTTGTGACATGTCGCACTTTGCATCTATACGCCTCGTATAATAGCCACTGTAACTGTAAAGTGGTACAGCGACAATAACCGACGTCATAGAGGTGTCTGCGTGCACTACAAAATTGACTTGTTGGAATATAAAATATCAAAACTTGGTATGGTTATAGGCGAAATGGAAAATATTTGGCTTAGATTCTTTAGTAAAAACTTTAATTTTATTCTATCTGGCGTTTATAGACCCCCAAATTCTTATTTTAATGCTGACTACTCTCATCAACCAACTCGAAAATGAATCAAAC